>APFE030667029.1:41741-65177 GCA_000404065.3 Pinus taeda | reverse complement strand
TAAGTCTTTTTTTCCAACTTAGTCATGATTTAACATAAAAGATAAGCTTAATTTTATCTTTAAAATTTATATATAAATGAATTAACTTTTCATTGTTAATATTGGATCATATTTAAAACATAAAATATAAATTTTTAAGTGCAAATATTTTACAAATTACATACCTTCAACTAGCTTGAAAATTTCTTATCCTTTACGTGGGGGTTCCTTTATTGGATGCTCTCAATTGTGGTATCCCTTCAAGTTAAATCATGGTTAATGCATAAGCAACAAATTTTAGATATTTAATTAAATCAAACTATGTAATTCAATTTAGTTGGTAACAGAAATATAATGTTTCCCAAAGCACTAATTTTTCATCTCCATGCATTATGCTCACTCACATATAGCATAATTTGGAAAAGTAAGTGACCCATTATCCACAAATCTTTTCATTTCTTGCAAGGCACAAATACAACATAGTGTAATTAGGGGAATTGTCTTAAAGGATCATGAACCACATATAAACATACTTGCAATTCAAACGCTTTGTATGTGCACTATTCACCTTGCACACACCATCACTAATAACCAATTTGCTTTACTAACCATTACAAGTAGAGTAATTGCTTATATTTTAGTTTGAAATTTTGGACATGAACATAGATTAAAACCATGATAATTTAAGTAAGTAGCGCTAATCCACATATGTTTATTACTTGTTTTACTCATTCATATTCACATGACACCTAGCTTAATTAGTCAGAAAGTAAGTGGCCTAAATCCACAAATATTTTTTACTAGTTTTGCTAAATAAAGATTTTGTTTTATTCATTTATTTTCTCGACCGAGACATGATTGTTAGTAAAGAAATAAAATAGGAACTATCTCCCTTGCATCCATGTGGTGAACCTGTGGTGGAATATGGACCCTTTCTCAAAGCACTAAAGATTCCATCTCCCTATATACTCACATAGTATAACTAGGAAAGAAGTAAGTGGCCTATCATCCACACATATGTTTTACTAACCAAATATTTTATTTTGTTCATTTATTTGGGACTAGGACTTGGTGTTAGTAAAGAAAGAAATTAGGCTCTTCCTCCCTTGTTTCCTTGTAACATGTTTTGGCATATGGACCCTTTCTCAAAGATATGTGGTGCTCATCTTAGAAAAAGTAGAATACATGGTTGCAATTCAAGCAACATGTGAGGCGATTTGGATGAGAAAGATACTTGTTGGATTGTTTGTTCAAATGATGGATCCAATTGTGATTTATTGTGATAATCAAAGTTGCATAAAACTCTCTAAGAATAATGTTTTTCATGATCGATACAATCATATATATATATATATCTGGTTCGCCATTTACAGGACTATGTTTACTATCATGTGTACTTTATGTCCTTCAGAATGAGAATTGTATAAAGGGGTGTAAAGTTTGATGAAAATAAATCCATGCAATGCCCTCTTGAGAGGGAATTTCAGGTACCACCAGACGAGGAGCTTTTAGCTCCAAAGGAGGAACCTCAAGAAATTGTGGACCAACCAAAAATTGAGGAGTAGAGAGTGGAGACAGACACTGAAGAAGAACCATCTAGATAAGGCTGAAAAACAACCACAAAAGCTAAGAGAATTGTGCTAGATGCAAGGGTGAATGTGTTTTCTCCTTCAAATCAACATAGGTAGAGAAGATGATTTTAATGAATAGGCTTATAGAAACTAATCCATCCTCTTTCGAGGAAGTAATAGAGAAACTTGTATAGGTTGATGCAATGGTGGAGGAATACAAATCCATTGTAAAGAAAAGTGTTTGGGAAGTGGTCCCAGGAACATCAGATAAATAAGTTGTGGGTTCGCGATGGATCTTCAAGGTAAAGAAGGCGGCACACAGAAGCATAGAGAAGTATAAGGCCAAATTTGTGGCCAAGGGGCGCTCTCAAGTTGAGGGGATTAGCTATGAGGAGACATTTTCTCCTATAACAGCCTACTAATCCATCAAATCAATTATATCTCTAACTGCGTAGATGGGGTGGAGGATCCACCAAATGGATGTAAAAACATCATTCCTCAATGGCTTTATTGAGGAGGAGGTGTGCATCAAGCAACTGGAAGGCTTTGAGACTTTTGATCAAGAGTCTCATGTGTTTAGACTCAAGAGTGCATTGTACGGTCTCAAGCAAGCACCTTGTGCATGGTACACTAGGATTGATAACTATCTCACCTGTTTGGGCTTCACCAAAAGTGAAGCGAATGCAAACCTATATCATATCTGGGTAGGAGGTAAATTGTTGATTATTGTCTGATATGTTGATGATTTGATTTTAACTAGAGAAGAAAAATTGATTAGATCTTGCAAGGAGGACCTTGCGAGAGAATTTAAGATGAAGGACATGGGTCTCATGCACTAGTTCCTTGAGTTGGAAGTATGACAATGGGATGGGGAACTATTTGTTTGTTAAGAGAAGTATGCAAATGAGATACTACATAGGTTCCTTATGGAGAGTTTCAAACCCATGGAGACACACTCTAGCAAAAAAATAGAGGAAGGAGGATGTAACTTCAGGTGAGGAAGTGGATGTTATCGTTTATTGGAAGTTAGTGAGTTCACTGATGTACCTTGTGAACACACAATCAGATATGTGCTATGCAGTCAACTAGATAAGCCAAGGTTTGTTTAGGCCAAGCAAATTATTTTGGAGGGAAGCTAAGCGTGTTCTACGATACCTTAGAGGCACTACCCAGTTTGGACCATGCTACAGATGGACAAAGAGAGTGAAGTTGTGTGGCTTCATAAATGTATATTGGGTAGGGATTCCATCAAACCTGAAGAGTACGTGAGGTGGAATTTTTGGTGTTGGGTTTGCAATTGTTTCTTGATATAGAAGGATGCAAAGATATGTGGTTCTCATCTCAGGAAAAGCAAAATACATGGCTGCAAATCACGTAACATGTGAGGTGATATAGATGAGAAAGATAGTTATTGGATTGTTTGGTCAGATGATGGATCCAATTGTGATCTATTGTGATAATCAGAGTTGCATCAAGCTCTCAGAGAATCATGTTTTTTATGATCAATCCAAGCATTTAGATATCTAGAATCACCATTTACGGGACTATGTGTAAACGCATATAGTGTTTTTGTAGTACATTCTGATAGAGGAGCAAAATGCTGACATTTTGACAAAGGCCTTATCAAGATGGAACTTCGAGTTCCATAGGTGAAAGATAGGGGTGGTTGATAATCCCTTTCTTGCAAAGAGTGGGTGTTGAAAAGTGTAACAAGAAATTCGATCTTTGATTTTGCCTTGATTAAATTGAGAAAAATCGAATTTCCAAGTTAGCAAAAAACTTGGATGATGTTAAATTGTGTGACATGGTTTGTGTCACCAAGTTTACTAAGTAAATTCAAGTTGGATGAGTTAGACTTAATTTCAGCATGTGTGATTACTAGTTTGTAGCAATCAAGGTCAATTATCTTAGCTTACTTTCAACTAAACTATTTCCAACTTTGGAGGAACTAATGGAAGGCGTTTTAAGCAGTGGGACTTCAATCAAACTCACTGATCATCCAGTTAACTAATCATTCATCTCAAAATAGTGATTGCATGCAGAGAATTCATGTTCCTCGGGCTTGGTGGAATTCCAAGGCAATGTACAGTCTTGAGTGTACAAGTGTTGCATGCAATCAAAGGATCAGCCCAAAGGAATTGCGCAATCAATTTGAGGAATTTCCTAAATAATAGGAGCCTAATTCCTCAAGGAAAAACGCAAGGAAATATGAGCTTAATCAGAGGCAAAATTTGACTAAGTCTAGGTTAGAGCCTTTTAGTGAGAAGAGAGATAAGGTATGCACTTGTAAGTTCTGATCAATTGAGCGAAGAAATTGTAATACATCTTTATTACTCCGATTTAATGAAAGCAGGCATTAGGGTTTTTAATAGTTTTCTTTCCCTGGGAAAAATGCTTCTTTCATGTGTGTGATTTCCTATTGTATGTCTAAGATTTGTGTTCTAGATTGTGAATTACTTTCTATAGAGCAGTAGAGTAGGTTTGTGTCTTGTGATCTTGGTTAAAATTTCATGAGAAACAACAAATATACGTAGTAATTTCTACAATTATTTATACCTATCGAATGATATAAAACCTAACACTCCATGCAATGATACCACTAGTTACTAGATACATTGATTGGAAATCATGGATGAGTAGAATCAACCTCGAGGCTTCTACATGCAAAAATGTATTATAATACATTGGATTTTCTCTATATAATCTAGATTTTCCCATTTTCATGCTTGCTCTAGTGACTTGGCATGGAGTATGCATGCACAATTTTAAATTCTATTAAATTCTCTACAATTCTAGCTTATGAGGCATTTATGTTTATGGGAAACAATTTTACTCCATCTAGTAAAAAATTATTTAGTTAATCTAATTAAATTAATTAATAGCTATATGTGAGATTTATGCATTTTCTATCACCACTTACTCCAATAGACCAAGGATTTATATTTACAATGCAATATTGTTAAAATTCTGTAAGTGGAAGTGGAAGTGGAAGTGAAATATGAAACTCATGAATTACAAGCAATCATGACAATACCCTTTTCTATGATTTTTCTAAAATGGAGGAATAAGCCAAAGACTTAGGAGAAAATTGTAGCCCAAAGCCGAAAAGGAAAAGAAAGAGTTTGTAGGTTTTTACCGATCCGTTATTTTAAAAAAATGTTTTTGCATTAGAATTTGTTGCAATATCCATGCGCTGTTCCCCTTTGATGTGTTAGAGCCCATGCTTTTATGTTAGGAAGATAAAGACAAATAGACCTCAAAAATACATTATTTTTTTACCTTAGTGGCTAATACAATATTCTCTCAAGTGGGAAAATTCAAGACTGTATTTTATTAACTATTGATAAAAATATATAACCACACATTATAACTATATAATACATATTTTAAACATTTAAATTATAATATATCATTGAAATTTATATATAATTAATTAAGTCTTTTTTCCTACTTAGTCATGATTTAACATAAAAGATAAGCTTAATTTTGTCATTAAAATTTATATATAAATGAATTAACTTTTCATTGTTAATATTCGATCATATTTAAAACATAAAATATAATTTTTTTAAGTGCAACTATTTTACAAATTGCATACATTCAACTAGTTTGAAAATTTCTTATCCTTTACGTGGGGGTTCCTTTATTGGATGCTCTCAATTGTGGTATCCCTTCAAGTTAAATCATGGTTAATGCATAAGCAACAAATTTTAGATATTTAATTAAATCAAACTATGTAATTCAATTTAGTTGGTAATGGAAATATAATGTTTCCCAAAGCACTAATTTTTCATCTCCATGCATTATGCTCACTCACATATAGCATAATTTGGAAAAGTAAGTGACCCATTATCCACAAATCTTTTCTTTTCTTGCAAGGCACAAATATCACATAGTGTAATTAGGGGAATTGTGTTAAAGGATCATGAACCACACATAAACATACTTGCAATTCAAACACTTTGTATGTGCACTATTCACCTTGCACACACCATCGCTAATAACCAATTTGCTTTACTAACCATTACAAGTAGAGTAATTGCTTATATTTTAGTTTGAAATTTTGCACATGAACATAGATTAAAACCATGATAATTTAAGTAAGTAGCCCTAATCCACATATATTTTTTACTTGTTTTCCTCATTCATATTCACATGACACCTAGCTTAATTGGGAAGAAAGTAAGTGGCCTAAATACGCAAATATTTTTTACTAGTTTTGCTAAATAAAGATTTTGTTTTATTCATTTATTTTCATGACCGAGCCATGATTGTTAGTAAAGAAATAAAATAGGCACTATCTCCCTTGCGTCCATGTGGTGAACCTGTGGTGGAATATGGACCCTTTCTCAAAGCACAAAATATTCCATCTCCCTATATGCTCACATAGTATAACTAGGAAAGAAGAAAGTGGCCTATTATCCACACATATGTTTTACTAACCAAATATTTTTTTCGTTCATTTATTTTGGGACTAGGACTTGGTGTTAGTAAAGAAAGAAATTAGGCTCTTCCTCCCATGTGTCCTTGTAACCTGTTTTGGCATATGGACCCTTTCTCAAAGATATGTGGTTCTCATATTAGAAAAAGCAGAATACATGGTTGTAATTCATGCAACATGTGAGGCGATTTGGATGAGAAAGATACTTGTTGGATTGTTTTTTCAAATGATGGATCCAATTGTGATCTATTGTGATAATCAGAGTTTCATCAAGATCTCTAAAAATAATGTTTTTCACGATCGATCCAAGTCATATATATATATATATATATATAATATATATATATATATATATATATATATATATATATATATATTATTTTATCTATTATATATATATATATATATATATATATAATATATATATATATATATATATTATATATTATATATAATATATATATATCTGGTATCACCATTTACAGGACTATGTTTACTATCGTGTGTACTTTCCGTCCTTCAGAATGAGAATTGTATAAAGGGGTGTAAAGTTTGATGAAAAGAAAGCCATGCAATGCCCTCATGAGAGGGAATTTCATATACCACCAGATGAGGAGATTTTAGCTCCAAAGGAGGAACCTCAAGAAATTGTGGACCAACCAGAAATTGAGGAGTAGAGAGTGGAGACAACCACTCAAGAAGAACCATCTAGATAAGGCTGAAAAACAACCACGGAAGCTGAGCGAATTGTGTAGGATGCGAGGGTGAATGTGTTTTCTCCTTCAAATCAACATAGGTAGAGAAGATAATTTTAATGAATAGGCTTATATAGATTGATCCATCCTCTTTCGAGGAAGTAGTAGAGAAACTTGTATGGGTTGATGCAATGGTGGAGGTATACGAATCCATTGTAAAGAAAAGTGTTTGCGAAGTGGTCCCAAGAACATCAGATAAATGAGTTGTGGGTTTGCGATGGATCTTCAAGGTAAATAAGGCGACAGAGAGAAGCATAGAGAAGTATAAGGCCTAATTTGTGGCCAAGGGGCACTCTCAAGTTGAGTGGATTAGCTATGAGGAGACATTTTCTCCTATAACAGCCTACTAATCCATCAGATCAATTATTTCTCTAACTGCGTAGATGGGGTGGAAGATCCACCAAATAGATGTAAAAACATCATTCCTCAATGGATTTATTGAGGAGGAGGTGTGCATCAAGAAACTAGAAGGCTTTGAGACTTTTGATCAAGAGTCTCATGTGTTTATACTCAAGAGAGCATTATACGGTCTCAAGCAAGCACCTTGTGCATGGTACACAAGGATTGATAAGTATCTCACCTGTTTGGGCTTCACCAAAAGTGAAGCAAATGAAAACCTATATCATATCTGGGTAGGAGGTAAATTGTTGATTATTGTCTTATATATTGATGATTTGATTTTAACTAGAGAAGAAAAATTGATCAGATCTTGCAAGGAGGACCTTGCGAGAGAATTTAAGATGAAGGACATGGGTCTCATGCACTAGTTCCTTGAGTTGGAAGTATGACAATGGGATGGGGAACTATTTGTTTGTTAAGAGAAGTATGCAAATGAGATACTACAGAGGTTCCTCATGGAGAGTTTCAAACCCATGGAGACACCTCTAGCAAATAACTAGAGGAAGGAGGATGTAACTTCAGGTGAGGAAGTGGATGTTATCATTTATTGGAAGTTAGTGAGTTCATTGATGTACCTTGTGAACACACAATTAGATATGTGCTATGCAATCAACTAGATAAGCCAAGGTTTGTTTAGGCCAACCAAATTATTTTGGAGGGAAGCTAAGCATGTTCTACGATACCTTAGAGGCACTACCCAGTTTGGACCATGCTACAGATGGACAAAGGGAGTGAAGTTGTGTGGCTTCATAAATGTATATTGGGTAGGGATTCCATCAAACCTGAAGAGTAAGTGAGGTGGAATTTTTGGTGTTGGGTCTGCAATTGTTTCTTGATATAGAAGGATGCAAAGATATGTAGTTCTCATCTCGGGAAAAACAAAATAAATGGCTGCAATTCACGTAACATGTGAGGTGATATAGATGAGAAAGATAGTTAGTGTATTGTTTGGTCAGATGATGGATCCAATTGTGATCTATTGTGATAATTAGAGTTGCATCAAGCCCTGAGAGAATCATGTTTTTTATGATCGATCCAAGCATTTAGATATCTAGAATCACCATTTACGGGACTGTGTGTAGAGGCATATAGTGTTGTTGTAGTACATTCCGAAAGAGGAACAAAATGCTGACATTTTGACAAAGGCCTTATCAAGATGGAACTTTGAGTTCCATAGGTGAAAGATAGGGGTGGTTGATAATCCCTTTCTTGCAAAGAGTGAGTGTTGAAAAGTGTAGCAAGAAATTCTCTCTTTGATTTTGCCTTGATTAAATTGAGAAAAATCGAATTTCCAAATTAGCAAACAACTTGGATGATGTTAAATTTTGTGACATGGTTTGTGTCACCTAGTTTACTAGGTAAATTCAAGTTGGATGAGTTAGAGTTAATTTCAGCACGTGTGCTTACTAATTTGTAGCAATCAAGGTCAATTATCTTAGCTTGCTTTCAGCTAAACTATTTCCAAATTTGGAGGAACTAGTGGAAGGCGATTTAAGCAGTGGGGCTTCAATCAAACTCATTGATCATCCAATTAACTAATCATTCATCTCAAAATAGCTATTGCATGCAGAGAATTCAAGTTCCTTGCGCTTGGTGGAGATTCCAAGGCAGTGTACAGTCTTGAGTGTACGAGTGTTGCATGCAGTCAAAGGATCAACCTAAAGGAATTGCACGATCAATTTGAGGAATTTGCTAAATAATAGGAGCCTAATTCCTTAAGGAACAACGCAAGGAAATATGAGCTTAAACAGAGGCAAAATTTGACTAAGTCTATGTTAGAGCCTTTCAGTGAGAAGAGAGATAAGGTATGCACTTGTAAGTTCTGATCAATTGAGCGAAGAAATTGTAATACATCTTTATTACTCTGATTTAATGTAAGTAGGCATTAGGGTTTTTAATAGTTTTCTTTCCCTAGGAAAAATGCTTCTTTCAGGTGTGTGATTTCTTATTGTATGTTTAAATTTTGTGTTCTAGATTGTGAATTAGATTCTACAGAGCAGTAGAGTAGGTTAAAGGTTTGTGTCTTGTGATCTTGGTTAAAATTTCATGAGCAACAACAAATATATGTCATAATTTCTACAATTATTTATACCTATCGAATGATATAAAACCTAACACTCCATGTAATGATACCACTAGCTACTAGATACATTGATTGGAAATCATGGATGAGTAGAATCAACCTCGAGGCTTGTACATGAAAAAATGTATTATAATACATGGAATTTTCTCTATATAATCTAGATTTTCCCATTTTTATGCCTGCTCTAGTGACTTGGCATGGAGTATGCATGCACAATTTTAAATTCTCTTAAATTCTCTACAATTCTAGCTTATGAGGAATTTATGTTTATGGGAAACAAATTTTACTCCATCTAGTAAAAAATTATTTAGTTAATCTAATTAAATTAATTAATAGCTATATGTGAGATTGATGCATGTTCTATCGCCATTTACTCCAATAGACCAAGGGTTTATATTTACAATGCAATATTGGTAAAATTCTGTAATTGGAAGTGGAAGTGGAAGTGAAATACGAAACTCATGAATTACAAGCAATCATGACAATATCCTTTTCTATGATTTTTCTGAAATGGATGAATAAGCCAAAGACTTAGGAGAAAATGTGGCCCAAATCCGAAAAGGAAAAGAAAGATTTTGTAGGTTTTTACCGCTCCGTTATTTAAAAAAAAAGTTTTTGCATTTAGAATTTGTTGCAATATCCATGCGTTGTTCCCCTTTGATGTGTTAGAGCCCACGCTTTTATGTTAGGAAGGTAAAGACAAATAGACCTCAAAACTACATTTTTTTTTTTTACCTTAGTGGCTAATACACTATTCTCTGAAGTGGGAAACTTCAAGTCTATGTAACCAAATGTTCATAATTTTTTTTTTAATTTCTTTGAAGTTTGAAGTCGACGACAATAAATGTTAGCTCCATTATTTGCATGTAACCAGGGGTCCACTAGGTTTCCATTGAATAGATGAAGACATTGAATGGATTATGTGTGGGCTTAGCATTAGCCTTCCTTAGTTTAGGCTACCAGTGAAACTTCCTTCATGGCGCTTGCTTCACCGGAAGTTATGTCCTTGGTATTCCTACTATTCATTTCCTCCAATTCAACATTTCTTTTCTGTCTCTTATTTTTCTCCAACTCATCAGAGTACAATTTGTTGCAATATCTGCAAGAGTGATGGCATATGCACAAACAAGAAAAATAGTGTATCATATGAAAACCATGTAGATAAAAGAATATTAGATGCTATGATTCTTGAAATTGCTGTGGAATGGGGACTCACATATGTGTTGAAATCGAAATTGCTGTGAAACAGAGACACACATGGGTTGAAGTCGGTGGTTGCATCTTTGGAATCATGCTAGAGTTTCCTCTGTCAGTTTGATCCAGTGTAATGCATCTGGTTCAGGTTAGCTACGATTACGATCTGACCCGACGAATTTCAAAGCCTGCTCGGTGTAGGGCTAGCTTAGTATTTGAAAGAGAAATCCATGTTCAAATTTCCCAGTAATGACTCTGTTCTCTCTTATCTCAGAACATATCAACAGTAGCTCGACTTGGTGGCAAACTGTTTCGACCAGATCATATTAGCAAAGTGAAAAAATACTTCCCTGGACTCGGCCTGCAAAGGTGATCTCTCAGAAATGGGCTCCTATCCCCAGTGCATGCAAAGTGGAAGTGTCATTAACTCAAGCTCCCCCTCTGCAGTGAGATACAATGAACAAAGTGAGACTTCAAACCTCAATGGTGAGGGCACTTGTAATACATGCAATAGATTTTAAAAGTGTTATCTCTCCTGTCAAAATGACCAGGTTATTAGTCGGGCTCAGACCTTGCAGAGCACCTGCTAACTTGTAAGCGTTATACCTGCCATGCAACTTGCCTTATATTCCACCTTATTTCTTTACTGCTCTTTGACCTGGCTTGGCTCGCTCTTCTGCCCTACATTTGGTTTCCATCCTTCTATAAGCATGATTTCCCAATATGCATGCATATGGGAATAGAAAGGTACATGTGCATATGTAGTGTTGTAGTATCATGAATGTAACCACTCATTCTCTCCATTTGGTTGACCGTTGGGGCAATTTTAGATATATTGAGAACGTGATAGTATAGAAATAGAATGCTTTGGCATGCTATCTAGGTTATTATGGTCATTGCGAGAATCGTACTATATCACCACTTTAACGCTTATTGAGTGTGAATCTGCGTGCTCACAGATGTTAGCTTGATGCAACCTTAGGTGGCATGCTTTAGAGCTTGCACACTATGTTAAGGAGACAGAGGTGTAACGTTAGGTGGCCTACTTTAGAGCTTGCATGTTATGCAATGGAGAGAGAGGAGAGAGAGGTGTTAAGCACATGGCAAAGTAGTTGATTGAGGATCAGATCGGAGAGTTCAAGGAGGCTTTCAGTCTGTTTGACAAAGATGGCAATGGTAAGCAAGATTTCTCTGCTTTCATGGATACTAATATTTAAGACTTGAATTCTTTGGTTAAATAAAGTGCCTTTTTCGTTGTATTTCTCTTTGTGGGTTTATTTCATCCTCAGGTTTGCATATTTTGTAATAAGTTAAAAGATTTCTTCTTCCTTTAATATGTGTTTTTTCCTGTATTTTGTTTAGAGTTAGGGCTTGTTTCCCTGAGAGATATGCCCTTTCTATGCAACATGTTTGCGCAATATTTTGTTTGTGATTTTTAAAGAATAGGTTGTCGAGGTTTTTATTTTCTTCAGGGAAGGTTTGTTTTATGCTTTGCTATTTTGTATTCATTTTTATGTAAAAGAACTTGTTAATAACCCATTGGAGTACTCCAGTGAGCGTCGGTTTTCCTTTTTACGCCATCGTGTGCATCAACGCAAAGCTTTTATTAGATCCATACTCTGTCAAGTGAAATGATCAAGTATAGGCTCTATAAGGTTATTTATCTTTATTCATTGTTAATGACAATCGGTTTCCATAGGGCCATTTCCCATTGCTTATTTAATAATATAATTTTGTTTGAGATCGGTTTTATCAAAAATCTAAAGCATTAAAGTTACCTTTCCAATTTTGTTTTTCCTTCTTTGAAAACACTTTCTGTGAACTCTATATGCATTACACTTGGCCAAATCCATTATGCACCAATAATGAACCCTTTTCACTAGGAAATGGCCTTTTAAAGGTGAACCACTAATTACAGGAATTTTCCTTCTACAATGCTGCTGTTATAGAGCACTCTTCCATTAAAATCATCTAAAACTTGCACTTCCCCATATGCCTATTTATGTGAAGCTTGACAAGTTGAATGTTGACCTGACATGTCATAACTTCACCCCTAAATCATGCCTCCATTGTAAACTTTTCCACTTTGATTCTTTTTTTGCTTTTTTTCCTATCGTTAAATTATATTTTAATGAGTAATTTTCAAACTTCTAGTTTGCAACAACCATTAGCTGATTCGAGAACTAACATACTAAAACATTTACAGGTGAAAGGCCTATTAGTGGAAACCATGTTAGAGTAGACACAGATCTGCAAATAGAGGATTCGTCAAAAGAGGGAAAATCAGAAAAACAAGAAGTTGGAGAGGAGGAATTAGAAGAACATAAACTTATAGAGAAGGACAAAACAAAGATAATCTCTCCATGGGAGATAATGGAAGCCCTGGAGGATGGAGAAACGTACCATGTTTCTAGGAAAACTGGGCCAGATTTAGATTCTCTTTCTTCTCACACTAGTGACTTACCCAAGGAACTTACTGACAAGACTACTCAAGAAAGGATCTCATGATCCAAATATTTGGAAAAATTTCATACATTGGAGGAATCTAATGCCTTTCTTGCTAGGAGGAGACCGTTTTGGAATAGAAACTCCCAAAGGCGTCTTTATTATTTAGGTCTCGAGCAAATTGAAACTATTAATGAATTTAGCTCGATTTCAAAGCTCTCTTCATGTCCACAACTTTCACTCAGTGGAAGAAACTTGATACCAGTTGTTATTGATTGGGCAAAGGAGCAAGGAGACGATGATGATTTCTCTTTCGAGTTCGCTATTTTGCAGGCCTCTTTTGATCTGAGTGACACGAAAAATTATGTAAATAGTTATAAGTCATAGACACTTTCAGAAAACAATAACAGTAAGAAAAATAATGGTGTCACGCACATAGTTTTAGAAAACATAGGCATTGCGCAAACAGTTTCAGAAAACGAGATAAACAATGGAATCACACTGACAAATTCAGAAAACGGTGGCAGTCAGGAAAACAGACACATAGTTTTTTCATTTTCAAACCACGAAAGGTAAAGCCCAATGAACAATGTTGATCGAATATTTTGGCTTCCCTAGGTCCAACAAGACTGAGCAAGTAAGTTGAGGAGCTTAGGCCTTCTTTCATTGTGCTTTTCATGCATTTTTACCCTCCTACTTTGCTATGTTTAAGGTCCAATGTAATATTGACGTAAGGCATCAGAGGTCGTTGTGCATTCAATGGCAAAATATGGTTTCCCAAAAAACTGTTGATAGGCCGTTGTGCATTCAATGGAAAAATATGGTTCCTGAAAAATTATTGATGCTGAAACAAAATTATGTTTCCTATTGAAGTCTGTTATGCCAACATTTCCGTATTGATTACAATTGCAGAAGGCAATGATTAGCCACTGAGTCAGAATGGTATGCATTGTCCATATAGGCTCCCTAGTCAACATAATCTCTCTAGTCAACCTCAGGCCCAAATGACGCGAATCTAAAATTTCAAGAGACAAATTAGTCTTATAAAGGCAATGTTTTGAAATATTGTTAAGGCAATGTCTGCTAAGATTATTCCTTTTGACTGTAATATTGTTGTACTTATATGTACAAAAGGCTTATTCTATTTCTGTGTTAGGGAATGGTCTCTTGGTTCTTTGCGAGGGCTTTTCATTGAATTCTGGGACGCATAATTCAGATTTGTTTCCAGAATTGATGAAGATGGTGATGCCAAGCGTCCTCCCCTCCAAATTTATCTCTCAATATCTCCTCTTGGAAGCTGGACAATATATCTGTTTTTTTCAAATGTTAATCAATTATATACACCATTTCCAAATATTCAATAGATCTAAGAACCGTTGTGTGGTTTGATGGGTTAAATACCGTGACTATGGAAACTGTAGATACTTGTATGACAAATCAAATTTCCTGAGAAGCATCAGTTAGTTAAAAAAACTAATAGAAGCCATTAGAATTGTCTGTATTTCAAATATCAGACTAAATCAGATTTGACTTCTTAATGTATTTGAATTCTATTGCTTGTACTTCTATAATATATTAATGTGAAACTTCGTCTACTTCTGAAAAAGGTGGAATATTACCAATAATATACATTGTATTGAACTAGATTCAAAAGATTTGTAGGCTCCAGGCTATGATATATATTTGGTTCTTTAAGTAGAGATGGGTTTTCAGTTTACCTGGCCTCATTTCTTTGGTTCAAAGCGATGCAATTGGGAGTGCAGTCCCATTAATATTCTATAGTTGCACTCCAAAGCTAAACTCCTAATGAATTCTGAGTGAAGGCATTGAGGGTGTGTTCAGTCTCATATATCATTGTGTGGTTCATTATATTATTTTCAAATGTTTGTTAGGATCCCCATTCAGCTTAATAGTTCTTTCATTCAATGTTTCTTTATGAACAATGATAGTTAATAGTTCATAAATTTGTTCAAGGGTGCATTTTCAAAGGGAAAGATTCCACGAGAATACTCAAATTAGGACTATTATCTTCTCTCAAGAAATATGGTTTCTAAGAAAGAATACAATGTACTTATATTCTACTCTTGTACAGGAGGAATTCCTCTTGTATCGTGATTTCATATTGTTCCTAGGATTGAACATTATGTTGCTTCTATTTCGATGAACATGGCAGAATAATTTGACATGGACGAGTTGTACTTGTTCTTTGGGTGTAAGTAGGGTTATGGCTATGGGTGGTGGAATCATTGGATTTCCCTACCAAGAATTACCTGTTTTGTAACTATTAGCAGAGTTTTATGATTTTGGGGCCTAAACGTTCTTTTAAATCTAAGAACCATTGTGACTCTTGGATTGGGCAGCTTCAGTAAGATACTTTCGTAGTGTTGGCGGATTTTAATAAAACTCCAAATTCTTCCTTTTATTGTTTTTCCTGATACCATATGCAGCTTCAAATGGTCGTGGTACTTTAGTTATGGTGGATTTCCATAGTGTGTGACCTTAAAAATTGTGGCTAAACCTTGTGGATTTATCTGATTTGATGGGTTTAATACAGTGACTATGGAAATTGTAGAGTGTGTTGCCAATAGAATTCCCAAACATATTTTATATCATTTTGCATATTGTATATTAGTAGATTGACCTGGAATTTAATTTTCGTTACTGGTCAAAATCATGTACATACTTTTATGACAAATCAACTTTCATGAGAAGCATCAATTAGTTAAAAAAACAAATGGAAGCCATTAGAATTCTTTATATTTCAAATATCGGACTAAATCAGATTTGGGCTTCTTAATGTATTTGAATTCTATTGTCTGTACTTATATAATATATTAATGTGAAACTTCATCTACTTCTGAACAAGGCAGGCCACTACCAATAAAATACATCGTATTGAACTAGATTGAAAAGATTTGTAGGCTCCAGGCTATGATATATATCTGGTGCTATAATCAGAGACAAGTTTTCAGTATACCTGGCCTCATTTCTCTAGTTCGAAGCGATGCAATTGGGAGTGGATTCCCATTAATATTCTATAATTGCACTTCAAAGCTAAACTCCTAAAGAATTCTAAGTGCAGTCATTGAGGGTGTGTTTAGTCTCATATATCACTACGTGGTTCATTATATTATTTGCAAATGTTTGTTAGGATCCCCATTTAGCTTAATAGTTCTTTCATTCGACATTTTTTTATGAGAATACTGAAATTAGGACTATTATCTTCTCTCAGGAAATATGGTTTCTAAGAAAGAGTAGAATGTACTTATATTCTACTCTTGTATAGGAGGAATTCCTATTAGACATTGGAAGACTGTTTGTGGGATATGGAGTTAGACTTACTTGCTTTACTGTATGTTCTTGAACTTGATTAAATGGGCCATTAGAAGACTGTTTGTGGGATATGGAGTTGGATTGTCGCTTTATAGAAATTTAATGTCAGGCAAAATCCGGTATATCTGCATGCGAGACTGTAAATCCCTGCAAGTTGTTTTGATTTAATTTTAATGAAATAGTGTATTCTGTAAAAAGAAATCCCCAAAGATGGAAACAATTATTTTTTTATACGATCTACAGACTTTACAGTGATTACATGTGTGCTATATCAGTTTTGGGCCGCCGAAAATCTGTAAGGGAGGATTTCATTCAATTTAAAACATTTTGAATACCTCTAAAATGCATAAAATACATGAAATAATGCAAAAAATTCACTTTATTCTAGCAATATTGCCGTCAAATTAGTTTATTGAGGTCTAAATTCACTTCATTGTAGCAATATTGCGGTTAAGTTAGTAGGGAGGTCAAAATATTAGCGAGATTTGCTTTTGAAATGATAACACTGCGTTTTTTTTCACGAAAAAGGCTTTCATTTCAACTTTTCAGAGCTTTAAAAGCCATCGATATGTCAAAATGAAGCAACTCGTTTGTGCATCACGTTGCCTGATAACAGAGCATCTTTTTGCAATGAAGTGATCATGGGGAATTGGAGCTGATTGCTTTGTAAATGTTTCAATTGCAGCTTAAAAAACGAATTCCTGTTGCTCGATTAAGCGCAAATTTTAGGATTTAAATTTCGAACATACATTTGTTGCCCCACAGTCTGATTGAAGATAGGTTTTAGGAATCCTTTGGAACATAAATTTCTTTATAAGACCGAAAATTTCGGTCAGCACAGTGCATACACTGCTTGATTATCTTTACAAATTCGGTTGATCTGACAGCTACTGACCTTTCGATTTGTCCTATTAAGTGGGAAAAGATTGATAATGATCGCCAGAAAAAGTAGATATTAGCAAACAAACTAGAATCATTAATTCGATAAGGAGCCATAACTACTCTTTTGTTTCTTCACTTCAAACTACCAGAATTTGTGGTCTAGGTCAGTAAGCTTCATGCTCGAAATTTGCCATTGAAATTTATAATGGAACTGCACAAAAGGTTACAAACAGTAACAAATAACAATAGATTAACTCTTTATATCTAAGGAGCAGGTTCATATATTTTCTTTGGTGTTTATATCTGCCAAGAATATGTGTCAAAACTTATCCCTATAGAAGAAATCAATTTTTATTTCTGAATGAGATCCTGCATTCTGATTTCTTTTTCAGTCACTCCATGCACTTGTGATTCGAAGGTTCGTTGATTACTGCCACAAAGAAATCAATACAGTTGAAGTTATCCACAATGGAGGTTAGGACGGGTGTGGATATTTGAGGGATGGGTTGCATATCTTCCAAGAGGATTTTTAAGAACAACCACCATCCAAGAGAATCTGAAGCGACCATTTCCTTCTCTTGCAGCGATACCAATACTAGACAACTTGGTCCTAGCAAACAACCATGAATTTGTTGCTCTGGTTTGCAAGGCCAATAAGTTTTCCAAGAAACTCCCAACTCCATCAAATCGAGAAAATGTACTTTGTTTTATCAGCAAAGATTCTGAAGGTGAGTCCTTTTCTTGCTTTGCTTGTTGGAATTCATTTCTCTTTGTTTTTCTTTTGAAGAACATTTATTTGTCTATCGGCATTTGATCCTAGACTCTTAGTGATCCAGATACAGTATCAAAACTTTAAAGCATTAAAGTTACCTTTCCAATTTTGTTTTTCCTTCTTTGAAAATGCTTTCTGTGAACTCTATATGCATTACACTTGGCTAAATGCATTATGCACCAATAATGAACCCTTTTCACTAGGACATGGCCTTTTAAAGGTGAACCACTAATTACATGCATTTTCCTTCTGCAATGCTGCTGTTATAGAGCACTCTTCCGTTAAAATCATCTAAAACTTGCACTTCCCCATATGCCTATTTTGGATCAAGCTTCTAACCACTGACAACCAAGCTCAATATTTGGTTATGATAGTGTTGACAATTTGATGGGCTAGGATGAACCTAGGACCAACCTCTCTCTGGCAGGCCATTCTACCCAGTTTCATCAAACTCTTTTGAATATGTGTCCTCTTAAGTTCATCTCATTTTTTAGGAAACTGAGTCTAGCCAGCTCCTCGATGTCTTACACAGCCCTCAGTCATAGTTGCAATTTTGACTCGTGGGTATGACTCGTACGTTCAAGTCAAATCTGATTTGAGTGAGATTGAGGGGCCACCTTGTGAGTCTGACTTGGTTGTCTTCCTATAAAAGCTGCTGTAAAAAATGAAAACATACCCATTTAGCTTGCTTTTTTGACCTGATTTTACAGTAGGGTAGAGTATGTCAGCTCTATAGACTTTAACAGTCAAATTGCTGTGCATAAGTGGATTCCTTGTGCCACTTTGGTGTTTGGCTGATCTTGATTGTGATCTTATAATTAGATTATTATTGTTATTATAATATTTTTCATATATCTATATAAATAATTTCCTGAGAACTCTCATGTCTTACCTCAATTTTAGTAAACTCTTGTCACTTTAGCCTTTGCCATTTTATTATTTGAATAATTCTAGTGGCTTTGGTTTCATCATCAAGTTTTCTACAGCCATTTAATGATTGGCATAGCCTCATTGGTTCTATTTCAAGGTGGGGATTGGTATCTCGAACATCTTTAGAATTATGCTTATATGGAATAATTTTTTTGTTTCTCAAGTCAATGGCCTCCAATTTTAACGAAATTGGCTAATGAAGGCATTAAAATAAGGCAAAAAGTTGAAGATGCCTAATCAATGGTTTTGGCTTTAGTTAAATGTATATTTTTAAGAAGGTCATGATAGATATGTTCAATAGTTCAGACCACCTACATCAGGGTACAACAACGCTTGGTGCTCTTGATGATCCAACTGTATTCCTACTTGGATGAGTTTCTGGACATGCTAGCCTATTTTCCATAGTAAAAGATGTCTGCAGGGTATTAATCACTGATTCCTGAAGATGGAAACACAATTCATACAGAGGCTTACCCAAACACAGCAAAGACAGCTAGCTTAACAGGCCTTCAAAAAAGCACTCTACCCATGTACAAGAGGAGGTGGTGGTTGTTACTGCTTTTCTTTCCACCCTGCTCAAGAGGTGTTACAATTTGTGTGACCCACCATGCCCAGTTCGACGTGAACTGTTCTCGATACACCGTTCCCAAGAGGTGAATGGAACTAATAAGCACATGGACTAAGATAGTAGTCCTATTAAGGCTTATTGCTGCCATGGGCCAAGCAATGGACTTCAGCTAGTGGTTTTCTTACTTTCAAGTCAAATGTGATTTGAGCGAGATTGAGGGGCCACCTTGTGAGTCCGAATTGGTTGTCTACCTATAAAAGTTGTTGTAAAAGATGGAAACATGCCCATTTAGCTTTCTTTTTTCACCTGATTTTATAGTAGGCAACCAACCATTATTTTCCACTAGCCAGAATCCATGGGGTTTTATAATATGCAGTACAATATATAGATTTTAAAATAAGTCTTTTTTGAAAATTTGCATTATATGGGCATTGCAAACACTCTTATTAAAATTAAAGAATAATTAGCTGGGGTCATATTTAATTGAGCCAATCTGCTGGCCATGCTTTTCTATAGGTTGCATTACAGCGAAAGAATTGGGTATTGTTATGCTCTCTCTAAGACAAAATCCAACTGAAGCTGATTTGCAGGACATGATCACTGAAGTTGATGCTGATGGAAATGAGACAATTGATTTTCCAGAGTTCCGGAATCTTATGGCTCGAAATATACAAAACTACAAATGGACAAGTATGATTTCTCATAAAGCTAAGTAAAAAGCCAACCTCCAACATTCCTCTAATTTTATCATGGATACGAGAAAGCTTGGTAATTTTTCCTTTCAAATTTGTCCAGACTTGAAGCTATAGGCTTAATGTAGGTTGGGTTGGTCTAGCATATGTACACCAGATGATTGCACTATCCATTTCTTTTCATTAGTTGTGAAAGATCTTCATCCATTTACTTTATCATTCTTCTCTACCTATTATTTTATTATTTTAAACATTTATGGTTGACTCATTTGTACAGATTCTTTTGGAATTCACCCATTTTGCAGTACATGATCCAACTGCATTCCTACTTGGAGGATTTTTTAGACATGTTGGCCTATTTTCCACAGTAAAGATGTATGGAGGGTATTAAACACTGATCCTTACCTCCATCGTTATTTATGTAGTAGGTTGCACTAAAATAATGGCATACTGCCATGGCCCATATGTATGGTTGATTTAGGAACCAGCCACAATATGGAGCTTTGGCTTGCCAAGGATGCATATTAGCTACCATATATCTCACTGTTCCTAGTTAATTTCTTAGTTGCAAGGCATCGAAAAATATCTTCAGTAGTAACCATAACGTTGCCTGTAGTAGCCTCTATCTCCTCCACACACTCTTTCAAGCTTAAAATCTGCCTTTTAATCCTTAATGAAGACCTTGAGAGGCCCTCCACAACTCAATGCAAGCCTATTTGCCTAATAGGTTTCCTCACCTAGATTTAACCCACCTTGTATTTGCTAAAAGTGGCATGTGCCTCAGTTTCTTCTCTAGGCAAATCTCTTATCTCATTAAATGAGATGAATAGTATGCTTATCATTTTACATTACATACAAATATGCACATCAACACAGCTAGATATCATATGGTTAGCTGGAAATGTTTATTGTTTCTGACATTGATCATTAGGTGGCATGTGTTTCATGTTCTAAAGGATTTTCTTGGATTAATGCAAGATTGCACTAGTGCAATAGACTAACTTGTTGGTTCTTTCACATCAGTTGTTTGATGGAATAAGAATTTTGATCATCTTCTTGCCATCGCTGATAGTCATACGAAAATTGAAGCTCAATGAATAGTTAGGGTTGTTGTTGCTTTACTTACTTTACCTTTCTAGTGGTGTTTCTTTTCGACAGTGGCTTTTAGAACTACTATTGCTTTACTTACTTTACCTTTATGGTGGTGTTTCTTTTCTTGAAACATGCTCATAGCAGGGACTTGCTACCATGCAACCTCTCTTGTTTACCCCTAAAATTAATAAGAATAATAATTTAATTATAAAATTCCTTCACAACTATACCTCAATTAAAGAAATATTTTATATGAATAAGAAGGTACATTGATTAAGCAAACTTTTATTACGAAACCTTTTATTTGTATAAGACTTTCTCATTTATAAAACAATGAAAAAGTGTGACCTCCAGGAAGCAACATATGTTATTAGTATTACCACTCAAGTCTACTCAAACCCCCAAAATATACCTACCCGTCAAAGTATAGTTGAGATACAAGAAGGTCATCTATATTCCATCTTTCTTAGGATGAAGTTGCATACTTAGCTTTGTAACCCTTCCAAAGTTTATCAACAGATTTACCAGTGATGTCATGGAAGAAACCCACGTCCGATCCATCGCGCAGTTTCGAATTCATCTTCGCAACGAAACCAGAGGCAAGGGTGTCACAGTACTGGAGGAAGTAGGCAGTCACTTCGTAGCCCTTGTCCCAGTCGTCACCACTGCCGGGCTTAGACCAGTGCGATGGGGCAAATCCCGCGGTGAGGCGAATATAATCCGCAATGCCTGTGAGCAGCCCTGACGGCGCAGAGCCCATGTCATCCCACTGCCAAACGCGGGTCACCTCGTGGTATAGAACACCGGTGATCTCAAACTTTACGTCGCCTTGGTAACTGGCAACGTACTCGGCGCTCAAATGGATTTCATCGTTGCTCTCGTAGCCAATTGGGCTCGTGCTGTCCACAAACAGAGTGATCGCCTCTACGTTCTTCCTGTGGGCGGACGATTTCTGGTTGAAGCTCTGCCAGATGAATTGGGTGGCGCTGCTCATTATCTCCCGGGCCTTGGCGCTCCCTACCTCGTTATGAAATCTCGTCCCGCCGTCGCTACCCTCGGCGGCGTTGTGGACAACGAAGTGCAAGGCGTGGCTCTCTTGGGCGGCCATTGCAACAAGAAGTAGTGCAACAGAGGTGGCTGCGGTCATATTCAGAGACGCCATAGAAGAAGCAGCCTAAGGAAATTCTGAATAAATCAAACTCTTGAGAAGGCTTAGAGTAATTCATGTTGTTTTTTTAATCGAGGAGCGGCGGTTTATAGAGAGCAAAAATTAGGCTGTGCAAAATAATGGAATACACATAAGCATGGATAAAGGCCACTGAGATCGTGGGCAGACATTTGAGTCAAATGGAGTTATCAACATATTGGCGTAAGGTCTTCGTTTCTTGGATTAGGATTTTGTCCTTTCTATGGACGAATTGGGTGGGACTGAATACGATTGTGTAAAATAATAATATAAAGAACGTGTTTCAAAATTGGATTCTCGGCATATGTTTCAACTAGAAGGCAGCTTGTGTTTTGCCACACAATGTGTTTCAAATAGGTGTAAGGATTTATATATTAAAGGAGCTTTCTACTTCGCTACAACTTTATAAAAATAACATAGAAAAATTTAAATATGGTCACGATTCTATTATAATTCCTGACAGCTTGTACCCAAACGGGGTGTCGGCGATGGGCACAGGAGAGGGTCGATGCGGGATGACGGCAGCACACAGTCATTACACCTGGCATTTTTATGCTAACTAACATGGCTTTCAAAACAATAACATGGGCGATAGAATGATGTGGTTTGTTGGGTTCTCAACTGGACAATGGTTATTACTGTTGGCTCAATGCTCTCTAGATTTTAATGTGTGGCTCTTGTTTCTGAATGACAATATTTTGCTCTCTTTCTTATGATCTCAATTGAATTGCAGAGCGAGTGGTAGAGGACATCCTGTTGTTCGCAAAGCATATTCAGAAGAGAGGCTACCGCAAAAAAGGTATCGCCAGCTTTCTTTGGCGTTGTATCGTCGCATCAGCATGACATAAGACATCTGTAAGCAGAGGTAAAAATTGAGAGAGAAGCTATAAAGGATGAAGAGGTTTTGGAGGAGACCGTAAAAGCACTCATTCTTTACATTTGGGTTTTTTTAATTAATAAAAGGCTTTTAACTTTACCTTCTCCCATGCGCAACCACAAAAACCAAAAAAATCAAGATTTGACAACTTCACCACTTCATTCATACAAAAAATAATATTTTAAATATTTTATCTAATTGTAAATTATTCAAATTTTAAATTCATCAATATTTTGA
>APFE030667029.1:29044-41721 GCA_000404065.3 Pinus taeda | reverse complement strand
AAAGGAAAGGAGAAAATTGTCCAAATATTAAAAAATTAAAATATTTTCATTTTATTTTTTAGATTTAAAAGGGTGTTCTAATCTTAAATTTGTTAGCATTCTAATGTTACTTCAATAAAATATTAGAATAAGAAAGATATTGTAGTTTTTTTAAATAAGTGTAAATATTTAAATTTTGATTCAATAATTTTTTTAGAAGATTGTATATGTACATATTAGGTTTAAATTTTCATATGATAATTTTTTATATTACATAAATTTAAAAAAGAAAACAATTATACATATGTGAATAAATATATTTACCTATAGTCACTACCTATAATAATTTAACTCTTTTAGCGAAGTTAATTATTATTCCTATGTAATTGAGTATACTTACCACAAGATTCTACCCATTATTATTTATGCATTTCTTATTACAAAAATAAATAGAAGTAAAACTTTAATAGTTGTTTCTTTTCTTCTGGATTTGTCCTGTATTTTTTAACCATCACTTATATCCATTAATGTAAAGCATTGCTGGTGATCTATTTAATCACTTTACACAACTCGAATTACCTCACATTGCATCACTTTTTATGCATATGTAGCACTATTACCTCTGGCATCATAATTAAATGCAGTTTCCTCATATAACAATGATTTTGACTCCCGTAGAACAAAAATCAAAATAATTTCATTGCTGGATTGTATCCAACACAAAATTCCCAAATGCATGGATCGCTGGGTGGTTTCCATAATCAATTGGTTGTTTGCTTGATCGCTGATGTGATCAATTGCTATGTAATAACATGCCACAACCCCATTTCTAGTTTTCTATGTTCTCTGGTTCAATAATTGCTTGAGTCTAGTTAACAATCTACAATTCGATTTAACACGTTTAATTATCAATTCAATTCCTCATAGCATTAATTTTTTTTTTCATTTGAATCGTTGGATGTAGTCAACAACCAAACAATCTATTTCCTTGGTTGTTGGTGTAGGGAACAAGCTTTTGTGATCTTTAGATTAATGGCTACAGCTATATTTGCATCGTATACTTTGTTTGAGGCTCGGGAATACCCATTAATATACATGTATTAGGATGAAAAAGAAACCCATTTCCTGGCCTTGTCACTTTAATATTAATTATGCTAGCTTGCCAATAATTCTAAATATATAGCTTGGTTCAGATCCTTCGTTGATATTTAATTATCTTCATATGTGATTGTTATATAGCAAATTTAATCTAGGCCACATACAACTAACTTTAGTGAACGCGCAAATCCCAGAGTTATGCAGCCCAATTATCTCATTATGTGCAGTTAACATTGAGTACTGTAACACAATGCGTGGCAGTCAAAAGCGGTGAGGCCTCACTGATATATATATATATATATATATAATATATATGTTGAAACACCAAACGTAACTTTGTGTGCAATAACACAGTTTAGGTGCATATTAGCTCTAGTTGTGAAATGGGTCCCCGCAACAGTCGAGGAAGCTCGCAACAATATGGTAGTAAGCACTTGTTTTAATGCTTCATGTTTACGTATCTATAATCTAAATCAATGAGCACTACCTTAACATGATATTGTATAGAAAAGAGGGTAGTTGGTTGCACATATAAGTGGTAACCTTTTAATTTATTCTTAATTTTACAATTTCTTCATTGAAATTTGGATGTCACACCATCTTTTTCACGTTTTGGGTTTTTATGTTTTTGGAAATGTTATAATACATTAACTTTTTATTAATAAAAATTTGATTAAAAAGTTACCTTTCAATATTATAGTTATGCAAAAAAAATATATATTTATTATAAGAAAAAAACGAAAATAACCATAACACACAAAAAAAACTTGTTAAATCTTCTGAAAGAAAAGCATGAGGTGAGGGTGTGCTCATCCGACAGAGGAAGAGATTTTATAAAATTATTATTATATAATCACCCAATAATAGAAACAAGATATCAAAAGTCAAAACAGTCTCTACTCAATAATGCTTTAGTTTTTATAAGAAAATACAATTCTAACGGTTGACACCTTTTAGCATAGATGTGAAAGTATTATTTTCAAATATTCTTTGCTTTTCTGTATAATTACAAAATTTTAGTTTAATTGGTGAAGTTAGATGGAAGTTAACTTTCATCCGTTACAAATTAATCACATTTGTAACGTAACATACAGATAGAGTATACTGAAAATACTATAATTCTCATCTTATCAAGTATTATAGGGTAAATCCTCATTACATTAAATATCATTACTCTTTTTTTGGAGTATATCATAGGTATACCATCTGCTTAAAATAAACTTATAGCAATATTATATTGTCACATCATTTTTAACTCGTCTTCATAGGATCAAAAAACTAATTGTGTACTCTAATCCATATTGAATCCTTAACTCCATTGCAAATACAAAATCCAAAGGATGATTCAAAAGTACCGAATTCATAAGAATGATGAGGCTACACTTTTATTGTCCAAGTTTTTAAACTTATTTAAAGATTTTGAATTCTAAGCATCAAGATTAACATGCCGCAATGTCAATTGAATACAAAATACTTACAATCATGATAAAAATTATAACTTGGAATCTGACATAAAATCGATTTAAATTGGCAATTGGGCTTGAAGTGAACGAATCGTTTAGAATACCTCAATATCGACCTTGATATATACATCCAGGATTTTGACAACGAATCAATTTAGCTATGGTTCAACTTGATTTAACAATTTATTTACTTTGAATAAAATATTTTTCTAATATAATTTTTTTAATCAATAAACATAATAACATTTATTAAAAAATTAAATTTTAGTTAAAATAATTTTGCAATAAAACCAACCATAATCGGATTTGTTGGCGAGAAAAAATTAAAGAGCTAGCCATGAATACCAACCTTCCCGTGCAGGATGCATAAATAAGAAAGCTGCAATCCTTGCTTAGAGTCAGCGCATTTGGAAAATGGAGACCTTCCACCAGAACCAAAGTTTCTTTCGTTTTAGAATTATACTTTGAACATGCGCCTAGATGACTCCGCCGAGAAAACAACTTGAAGGGAATGGTTGCAATATGGTAGAACAAGACTTAATCACCCACAAGTTATGAAGAATTGCTTCGGAAAACAAATCACCACAGATCATGCATGAATTTTTTCCAGCAAGAAAAAAAAACATTGCATTTATATTATAGGTATAAATCAGTACATCTGTCCAAGAATATATATATCTGTGAATCTCCTCCATATAGATCTTGTCCACTTGACATGTGACAGTCAACTCTATCTCATCATCTTTAAATAAGAAATATAGTATTGGAAAAGTAACATTGCTCCTATATTTAAAACATATATATACTTCATAAGTTGTATCTACAGTGATCCTAATAACAGTAGTGGACCTAAAACTACAAAAAATACCAAAACATAAAACAAACCATAATATCCATCATATACAAAAGGCTAGACATAAAATATATATCCTATCCAGGGAGGGAAAAAGTCCCATATCTAATGTATTGCTGCCCAGTCTTAACTCTATATGCATCTCGTCCATAGTATCCATTAGTCCCATATTTGACATCTTATCAACATTCTAGTTGTATTCCCTTCCAATGTGTTGAATCAAGTAGCCAGTAAGAGAGCCCCATAAAGTCCCAATACGATTGAGCAATCCCTGTAGATGATTTTGTGTGATATTGCTTTTCCCCAAAATGTGTTCAATGATAGCCATTAAGTCACCAAATATGTGAATATTGGGGATGTCCAAATATGTAGCAAAATATAGTAATCCCCTTATAGAAATAATCTCAGCCTTCACATTTGTACCCCGACCAAGATTCCAATGTATCCAGTACTCTTGCTCCTCTGATATCCTGAGCTAGAAACCACAACCACAAACATACCTTTGTGCTGCCCCATCAAGAAAAGCAGTCAGATATATATCTCCATAAATAGGCTTTTTACTATCAGTGACCATGGTATCCTTTTTGTTATTCTTAGAAGAGTGATACCATTCAAGGATATGATCCACAACCTCTGAGGAATGTTCTTTGAAATTTTCAAATATTATCTTGTCGTCCCATCTGCATATTTCCCAAAAATATATTAATGGAATGGCTTGCCATATACTATTTTGTTTTCTCCACCAGCGTAAATATTGTGGGATATCTAAGAAGTTTTTTAGTGGGAAATCAATATATTGCGCAATACTGGACAAGTGAGGAATATATATACATTATTTTCCTCTGCTACCCTGCATAAGACACATATACATGACCCTTGCCAATTTCTCTTATGTAGATTTTCCCAAGTTAAGTTTTTTTTTTTTTTTTCCATACAAGCCATACAAATGTAATGACTTTAATGGGGATTTTTGTCTTCAAAAATTTGTAAAGTTCACATACCTCATTTCCGTGTGACCCTTCAAGACATAGGGTGTTGTATATATCTGCTAGAATAAGACAGTCAGACTTCATTTTACCCTGCCAGGTAATCTGTCACCTCCAATCTCCCTTCCGATGCCCGCCCATCACAACTCGGATCAGATTCTATCCCACTCACCAGCCATCATGTTATCCAAACCCATCTCATCTGCCATATGGGGTATTGACCATTCCATGTAGAGATGACCTGGTTCCAGTAGAATATACCCATATTATGAAATCATTGTATAAGCGCTTCCAAGATAGGGAGATCATTATTAAAACCCAGTATGTAATCTTGTCCAATCAGAGTCTGGTGACCCAAACCAAATGCGCAGCATATGTTATGAAGGAAGCATTCACTGATTCTTGAAGTTGCGCCAAATAGTCGATCCCAAAGGAGTCCCTATGAGATCCTGATGCATCCAAACAACGAAATCTTGATCCTTTAAATATTTATGTTTTATAATATTTCTCCATATGCCACTATCGAAAATGCCCTGCCATAGAGATTTTTGTAATAGTGCCCCCTCAAAACGTTTCAAATCCAGGATACATCACCCTCCCATCCATTTTGGAGTGGTGATTGTGGCAAGTTTTGTCAGGTGGTATTTTGCAGAAGGTGGTCGAAGACAGCAGGCGGTCCTAAGCACAAGGATAGAGTAGGTTATCAACGGCCCTCCTACTACTGCACGGTTTCTATAGCACTTTAAAAATGAACATATAGTCAAACAGTTGATGGTGCGTGACCTGAATGGTCCATCTGGAAATTGGACATGTGGGTAGGGCTTCTATATATATGAGTGATGCAGACTCCTCACATGCACCTTCACAGTTAAATTTCAAAGTTAACACAGCGGTACCCATATGTGCACCCACACACCCTAGCTACCTAGTCTAATAATAAGAGATAAAAAATGCATCTCTATCCCTAAATTTGATTTCAAAAAACGATTTTACTAGCATCCTTATCTTTATGTTTTTGTTTATCCAATATTCTTAAGCTCCCTAGCCCTCAATTTCAGCAGCTAAGGCTCATTACTTTTGATTTAGTGTCTTGTAACAATGGGAAAGAGTACCTAATTCATTTGAAACGCTTGAGAGAACACAACCACATAGGTGCCAAGACAGTTGCATTCTCGTTTTGCTACCATCATTAGAAGGTTAATGCAAAATATAAGTGCAGTCCTTTGTAGGCTGCCCATCTAAAAGTCTCCCAGACAAAGAAATGGTGCAAAAAAAATAAAAAAACTGGCATTTAATGTTCCTATACAGATTAATAATATTCAATTGCAAAATCAAAATAAAGTATCAGTCATTTAAAATTTTCAGGCTGTATGTTTGAAAAAGATTTGTCATTCGATGAACTCCCAAGTGGACGAAAGTTTCATAATGTTATGACAGCATAATCACCAAAAAATAAAAATTCAACATTCTTCGGGCTGCATATTTGAAAGAGATATATTTTTTAATTAAATTCAAAAATACAAAAAGTTCATACTGTGAAAACCACAAAAAGGCAATGCCAAAAGATTGTACGAGGAATAACTGCATGAGCCCTATCACTTAAATACACTCTGTAAATATAATAGATCTGAACTTCAATGATCTAATTTCTTCGGCAACCTCCGAACTACACATCGAAAACTTTTATTCAACGTAAATCCCACAATAACACCAGCAGTAAAAATTGCCAGTACAAGTTTCGTGCAAACCCCTGCTGAAACCATATACCTAGTCAAAGAATTGAGAGTAATTAAATAACAATTGTGAAGCTACTGCCCATCTAAGTCCTCTGAATTTTACAAGATGGAAAAAAAAGCATATAGAAACCTCCAATTTCCCCTTTTTTTTCTGGTAAATGGCAACAACACCATGATACAGTCTATTGTAAGCTAATGGAACTAAAAGCATTCCTCTAGTAACCATAAAATAAGAAAAATTGATCTGATGACCACACACAAATACAGATGTTTTATCCCAGTAAAATAAATATTTGTTTAAATGCAACATATAATCAAGAAATCTGGGCCCTGGGCCACATTTACTCCATGGAAGGAAAGAGCTTATAATACGAGCATTACCAAACAATCACAAGAAAATCAAAACTGTTTTAGTTAAGCAAATAGACAGATAAGCTCAGGTATCAACAGGCCAAGTAGAGTTCTGTATGAAGGCTACAGTGACTGAAATGCAGAATTTTGGCCCTTGTAAGATGATGAATTTGACAGACATAAAGACCATGTCTTAGCTTTTGAAGAATCTAATAGAAGAACTAAAGCTGAGTTAATTCCAGTTAAATCCCTCTTGGATTCATATTTTACAAAAAACTACCTTGTTGGAGACCTCTATTTACCGGTAGGCTAGGTTAAGATCTCCACAGCATGAACAAACATGAACATGCATGAGGACTTTCTAATCGATCTAACAATCTACCTTTCCTCTGCAACATCGTGACTTCAGATCTGACTATTGGGGATAATTTTGGCATGGTACTATGAATCAAACACGTTCAGCTATTGTGTGATATTGTCAGTTAACTAGGAGCACTAGAACAAGGTTTTTTTTGCAGGGCACAGTGAAAAGTACTCTATAGCACTTTCAAAATGATGGAAGTGGTCTCTACTGTTATTGTGCCATTCTTTCTTTTCGGTGTTGATGAGTTTGGGAATTGAAAGCAGCGGTTTCCATTTATCCTCACAAGATGTTGTAGAAGGTGGTCGAAGATAGCAGGTGGTGCTAGTTGACAAAGTTAGAGATGAATAAGAATATATTTGTCAAGAGTAGCCTAACAAGGGAGTGGGTTCGATGTGTTGAACATGCCTGTTTGCCGCCTGGGTGGTGCAGGTGGTGAGCTGCAGAGTGTCGGAGTGAGTTTTTCGTTGTTCTGGTGAGCTGCAGGCGCAATTCAAGCCCATTCCGTGAGTTTTCCGCCTGTTCTGGTGACCTGGTGAACTGCAAGGGAGGGAGTTGCGGTGAGTTGTGGTGTGCCGGGGCGAATTGGTTAAGAGCAGCCCGCGGGAAAACCAAATTCGAATTGAAACGTCAATTAACTCCCGGCGGCAAGACTGCGATGGAAGTCGAGGCTCCTGTCAGACGTAGTTAAATTCGAATTGAAACATCAATTAACTCCCTGCAGCAAGACAACGATGGAAGTCGGGGCTCCTGTCAGACGTAGTTAATGCGGAAGGTGGCAGAATTCGCGGTGGCAGAGCTGGGCGGAGCTCGCGTAGGGTGGCGAAGGGCAGAGGAATTGCTGGCGGCCGTAGCCAGAGGTTTTTCTGGTCAACACCGAAACCGGATAATTCCTCCGCCTTGTTAGACTACTCCCTATTCAATGCCATAAGAATAGTTGCAATTCACATTGAACAATCAACTATTTCAAACTTGAGCCAGAATCTTTTCCTTGTGATTTTTAATGGCCCACATTTGGTGACCATTCAAATATCCTATTACAACTCTTCCCGAGTTACTAAATTGTTCCAATCTCGGAATGGAAACTAGAAACTCAAGAACGGGAAGGATCTAAAACCGAAGCATCAGAATCAAAGATGGAATTTGACGGGAATTTTTCCTGTCATAGGACATTTTGACCGTCTTTGACCATTCGAATTTGTTGCTACCCGTTTTTCCTAACGTGCTTGTAACCATGTAACACGTATTTTTTACGTTTAATTTTTTTTTCAAAAACATCCTTACAACCAATTTATCTGCCATTGGATTAAAAACTAAAAAGTTACCTTTCTTGGCATTTAAGAAAATTAGTCGGTTGAATATGTGGCCCTGCGACTGAGTCTAGTTTAAATCCGACAAAAACTCTTCTCCACTGTGAAGGATTTTTTATCTATCAAATAAGAAGCGCAATACCACAATAGTTAATCTTCTCAAACGCCTAAAATTTTTCTTCTTATTAAATAAACAAGAATAATTGTAACCGCACTTAAGTTGTGCGAGATTTTCTCTTCCTCCGACGACGATGAAAAAGTATTCAATCCGCAGGCTGTGACTGCCATTAGATTCACATCCTTTTTAGGAAGTAGGCGATCCACATGCTCTTGCATTTCTTATTGGTGATCCCCTTAATTGTACGCAGGTGCAAACCCCCAGATTAATAATTAGATAATTCATATACCAAAAATCTAAAAGTACCAAAATTTTCACCTAAAATTTCTGTGGAAACTTGTTAATTCTGTTTGGTTAAGTTTTAGCAGTCAAAAAATCCTAGAGAAACATTTAAACCTAAAATTTCTATGGAAACTTGTTAATTCTCTTTGGTTAAGTTTTAACAGTCAAAAAATCCTAGAGAAACATTTAAAAACAGGGAGACATTCACCTTTCAGGCAATTGTCGATTGAAATTCTTTACTGCATAGAGGGCAATAGGGTAGTCGATTGAAATTGTTTACTGCATAAAGGGAAGTGGGGCACTCAAGTTTAAAATAAAACCACTAAATCTGAGGAGTTCCTCTCAAGTTCATTAACTGGCAAACATGACAATGACAACGTTTAGTTTATTGACAACAGTCTCAAATATCATAGAAGGTTAGTAAATTTTATTGAGTAGTAATTTAATCGCAAATTTGAGAAATTTATAAGAACAATTAAATATTTAATTTATTCATTTCAAATAGTTAACTTCACGCATGTCCGAGATATTCTAAAATCCACAGTCTAATGACAGTAAATTCATGAAGAGATTTCTCGGGCGGCGATCTTGCATTTTGATTGTCTTATGGGAGGAGGGTGGTGGATAATGTGGAGGACCAAATATGCGGGTGGATGGCTATCCAAATATGTTTGATGTTAATGTAAATGAGAAGCTGTTCAAGGAAGTTTCTGTGGAGGAAATAATGGGGATCCTTAAATCTTTCAAGAAGAAAAAATGTTTGGGTCCTGATAGATGGACTATTGAATTATTTACACATGTATTTGACTTATTCCAAGGGGATATATTGGTCATGGTCGAGGATTTAAGAATCCACAGGTTTATACATTTTCATATAAATTCGATTTACATTGTTGTCATCCCAAAGAGGTCTTCCACTGGGACCTTTTCAGATTTTAGACCGATCTCTCTGTGTAATCTTATTTATAAGATTATCTCAAAGACTATTGCTGGTAGGATGAAACTCATAATTTCCAAATAGATATCACTTAAGCAATTTGGTTTTCTTCAAAATAAACAAATCCAGGACTTCGTTGCCATTGCACAAGAATGCTTACATACCATTCATATAAGAAAACTAAATGTTGTTGTCATGAAGGTTGATCTCCAAAAGCATATGATTGTATTGACTGGGGATACTTGATAATGGTTTTAAACAAAATAGAATTACAGGATAGAAATATAGAGTGGATTATGACTTGTATTACTAATGTGTGATTTGTTGTTTTAATCAATGGACTTCACACCACATTCTTCACAGTGGGCCATGGGCTCAAACATGGCTGCTCCCTATCTTCGTTACTTTTCATATTGGTTATGGATGGTCTAAGTGTTCATATTAAGCATGATGTGGAGACTGGTAATTTCACTCCACTGGATATGGGTCGCAATAGTAAGATATCCCACATCTTTTTTGTAGATGATGTACTGATTATGGGCATGATTAATATGATTGTGTGGTGGCCATTTTCATATATATTTTCCATATTCAGAAATGCTTCTAGGCTCTTTATGCATCTACAGAAATCAATCATACTATATGGTAACTGTGCATGGGGGATATTGAGTTAATCATTAAGGACATATTTGCTATCGACATTGATTTTTTTGGAGGGAGGCTTGAAATATTTGGGATATAACCTAAAACCCAACAAATACAGACTTATAGACTGGGTGTGGCTAGTGGATCGATATTGTAAAAGGATTTCGTGTTGGGAGAACAAATGCCTCTCACTGGGGGGCTGCATTACTCTTGCTCAATCTATGCTTACATAGCTGAGTGTGTATTGGGCACACTTGTATTATATTCCAGTTTCCATCATAAAGAAACTAAATAGTATCATGACACACTATATCTGGACAGGGGGTATTACCAAGCAAAAATACCACCTGACAAAACTTGCCACAATCACCACTCCAAAATGGATGGGAGGGTGATGTATCCTGGATTTGAAACGTTTTGAGGGGGCACTATTACAAAAATATCTTTGGCAGGGCATTTTTGATAGTGGCATATGGAGAAATATTATAAAACATAAATATTTAAAGGATCAAGATTTCATTGTTTGGATGCATCAGGATCTCATAGGGACTCCTTTGGGATCGACTATTTGGCGCAACTTCAAGAATCAATGAATGCTTCCTTCAGAACATATGCTGGGCATTTGGTTTGGGTCACCGGACTTTGATTGGACAAGATTACATACTAGGTTTTAATAATGATCTCCCTATCTCGGAGGCGCTTATACAATGCTTTCACAAAATGGGTATATTCTACTGGAACCAGGTCATCTCTGCATGGAATGGTCAATACCCCATATGGCGGATGGCGGATGAGATGGGTTTGGATAACACGATGGCTGGTGAGTGGGATAGGATCTGATCCGAGTTGTGATGGGTGGGCATCGAAAGGGAGATTGGAGGTGACAGATTACCTGGCAGGGTAAAATGAAGTTTGACTGTCTTATTCTAGCAGATATATACAACACCCTATGTCTTCAAGGGTCACACACAAATGAGGTATGTGAACTTTACAAATTTTGGAAGACAAAAATCCCCATTAAAGTCATTGCATTTGTATGGCTTGTATGGAAAAAGAAGGAACTTAACTTGGGAAAATCTACATAAGAGAAATTGGCAAGGGTCATGTATATGTGTCTTATGCAAGGTAGCGGCGAAAAATAATGTACATATATTCCTCACTTGTCCAGTATTGCGCAATATATTGATTTTCCACTAAAAAACTTCTCATATATCCTGGAGTGTTTACGGTGGTTATCCTAGAGTGTTTACGCTGGTGGAGCAAACAAAATAGTATATGGCAGACCATTCCATTAATATATTTTTGAGAAATATGCAGATGGCACGACAAGATAATATTTGAAAATTTCAAAGAACATTTCTCAGAGGTCGTGGATGATATCCTTGAATGATATCACTCTTCTAAGAATAACAAAAAGGATACCATGGTCACTGATAGTAAGAAGCCTAGTCGTGTAGATATATATCTGACTTCTTTTCTTGATGGGGCAGCACAAAGATATGTTTGTGGTTGTGGTTTCTGGCTCAGGATATCAGAGGAGCAAGAGTACGGATACATTGGAATCTTGGTTGGGGTACAAATGTGAAGGTTGAGATTATTTCTATAAGGGGATTACTATATTTTGCTACATATTTGGACATCCCCAATATTCACATATTTGGTGACTTAAGGGCTATCATTGAACACATTTTGGGGAAAAGCAGTATCACACAAATTCATCTACAGGGATGGCTCAATCGTATTGGGACTTTATGGGGCTCTCTTAGTGGCTACTTGATTCAACACATTGGAAGGGAATATAACTAGAATGTTGATAAGCTGTCAAAGATGGGACTAATGGATACTATGGACGGCATGCATATAGAGTTAAGACTGGGCAGCAATACATTGGTTATGGGGACCTTTTCCCTCCTTGGATAGGATATATATTTTACGTCTTGCCTTATGTATATGATGGATATTATGGTTTGTTTTATGTTTTGGTATTTTTTGTAGTCTTAGGTCCACTACTGTTATTAGAATCACTGTAGATACAACTTATGAAGTATATATATGTTTTAAATATAGGGACAATGTTACTTTTCCAATACTATATTTCTTATTTAAAGATGATGAGATAGAGTTGACTGTCACATGTCAAGTGGACAAGGTCTATATGGAAGAGATTCACAGATGTATATATTCTTGGACAGATGTACTGATTTATACCTATAATTTAAATGCAGTGTTTTTTTTTCTTGCTGAAAAAAATTCATGCATGATCTGTGGTGACTTGTTTTCCGAAGCAAATCTTCATAACTTGTGGGTGATTAAGTCTGGTTCTACCATATTGCAACCATTCCCTTCAAGTTGTTTTCTAGGCGGAGTCATCTAAGCACAGGTTCAAGTATAATTCTAAAATGAAAGAAACTTTGGTTCTGGTGGAAGGTCTCCATTTTCCAAATGCTCTGACTCTAATCAAGCATTGCAGCTTTCTTATTTATGCATCCTGCACGGGAAGGTTGGTATTCATGGCTAGCTCTTTAATTTTTTCTGGCCAACAAATGGTTGGTTTTATT
>APFE030667029.1:0-15649 GCA_000404065.3 Pinus taeda | reverse complement strand
ATATAGATTGTTTAAATTTCAAATTTCAAATTTATATTTGTTTTACATGTTTTTCTAATCATTTATGTTTCAATAAGTTCACTTGGAAGATTTCAAAGTTTAATAAATAAATGGTTAAGATACTTAATCATTTTTTCATACTAAAATTATATATCAAATAAGAAAATAAAGTAAAAAAATATGAAACAAAAACAATTAGAAAAACATAATCAATATAAACATTGAACAATAAAGCATTGAAAATCTCATTAGCTCAATTCTTTGTTCTCATCTTTTCACATCTACGTAGAACAATCAAATACACTGATATAGCCCTTATATTTTCACAACTATAGAAATTTCCTTCACATTTCTACAATTATGGAAGTTTCCAATGATCATTTAAATCTAGTTCGAATTATTTAGGTGAGACAAATTTGGACTTCCTACTGATTTGTTGAACCATGGTCTATGCTAAGAGATCTCAAAATTTGTTGACATTGATTCAATTAATCATTATCTTCAACACTTCCCCTTAATATTTAATGAGGTGATCTGAATCATATTTCTCATTTAATGAGACTTTTCTTTTGGTAGTGCTTTGGTGAACGTATCAGCAAGTTGATAATTTATTTTACTAGAAAATGTTCTAATTTTTCCTAAGCAAGTTGATAATTTATTTTACTAGAAAATGTTCTAATCTCTCCTATTTTGGATAGGAACATGAGCATAAACAAAATAACTGAAGACTCTTAGAACAAGTTTTCTTCCATTCAATGTCATATATGGACTTATATTTCACAAACTTATTGTTGGAAATCTATTAAGAAAATAAAAATATGAAGCTATAGCTTCACCCAAAAATGTGATAGGAAATCCCTTACCTTTCAATATCTTCCTAGGCATCTCAACAACTATCCTATTCTTTTGGTATGCCACACCATTTCGTTCAAGAGTATAACTTGTTGGCAATTTCTTTTGGATTGCATTCCTTTTGCAATAATAATGAAACTTATTAGAAGTAAATTATCTCTCTCTATCTGCATGAAACATATTTATTCCATAACCACCTCTCTTCCCAACAACAACTTTAAATTGTGAGAAGATAAAAAAATGCATCACATTTTTCTTTAATAAAATATACTCGTGTTTTTCTAATACAATTGTCAACAAAAGTAATTGTTGAGATTTTATGTTTGGAGAAAAATAGGAAAAATCTCAGCTGATGACAACAATAGAATTCAGGTCCTAGATTAACTCCAGGTTGTTGGGAGAGAGTAAATGCCTCCTATATTTGATGTGAGGGAGTTAATGAGGCTGTTAGATTCTCTATGCTATATAACAGGCAACCATTCGGATGGTTTTCTAAGAGGGTGAGAGTTTTATGAGGTTTTCATTATGTAATCTCCAATTTGATTAATAAATTCCTAATGCCTATGTTTGGTGGACGTAGCCCAGATTGGTTGGGTGAACCATGTTAAAAACTGTTCTTATGTGCTTGATTGTTCTACTGTGTTATTTTGTTTGTATTGTTGTGCCTCTGAATTCCAACAAAAAGCTTGTTCCCTACACCAACAACCAAGGAAATAGATTATTTGGTTGTTGACTACATCCAACAATTCAAATGAAAAAAAAATTAATGCTATGAGGAATTGAATTGATAATTAAATGTGTTAAATTGAATTGTATCGAATTGTAGATTGTTAACTAGACTCAAGCAATTATTGAACCAGAGAACATAGAAAACTAGAAATGGAGTTGTGGCATGTTATTACATAGCAATTGATCACATCAACGATCAAGCAAACAACCAATTGATTATGGAAACCACCCAGCGATCCATGCATTTGGGAATTTTGTGTTGAATACAATCCAGCAATGAAATTATTTTGATTTTTGTTCTATGGGAGTCAAAATCATTGTTATATGAGGAAATTGCATTTAATTATGATGCCAGAGGTAATAGTGCTACATATGCATAAAAAGTGATGCAATGTGAGGTAATTCGAGTTGTGTAAAGTGATTAAATAGATTACCAGCAATGCTTTACATCAATGGATATAAGTGATGGTTAAAAAATACAGGACAAATCCAGAATAAAAGAAGTTGCCCAGCATTTAACAAACATGCAATCAATTGTACAAATATACATAGATAACTTTGACTATACAATCAGAATTGAATATTCAATCAATTGTAGGATATTGAGCAAACATACATGTTAACAATAGTGTAGAAGTTATGAGAAATACAGATCCACATCAACTATACTTAGAAATTCATACATTCACACATTTTACATAGTCTATGGCACCCATATGATAACTCAGGATTCAAGTATAGTTTTCAGCCAATTTATCTGATTATTGTTGTGAGCAAGTAAAGGAGATAATTCCTCTCTTCCCAAACATATATTATGATAACTCAGGATTCAAGTATAGTTTTCAGCCAATTTATCTGATTATTGTTGTGAGCAAGTAAAGGAGATAATTCCTCTCTTCCCAAACATATATTAGTTATATTGTAATTTTCTTGTAGTTGATCACCACGAAACTAGATATTAAGTCTGAAGAAATAGAGGCTTTGATAATAAAACCTTGATCAACAAACAAAATAAATGTGATAGTAACTATGAAAGAACAATGTGTAATCAGAATGGAAAAATGCATGTCTTGTGTTACTTGAGCAATTAATATTTATCAATCTTTAAGATATTTAATGTATTCTGGTTGTATATACTCACCCTTATATTTAAACAAATATAAATCTAACAATGTTCATATACAATCTAACGGCATTAAATATCCTGTAGACTTTAGACTGGGAAACAGGTTTTGTCGTGCTCCCTCTGCTATGATATTTAAACCCTTACTCAAGTGCCTCTTCAGTCTGTCGTATTGGCCAAGATACCTCCTCGAAGCAATGGTAGCTCGTAGTTGTAGCCAATCACAGAACTGTGGTAGATATTTTATTTGGACGTGATGGAATCAAAGGGATATCATAATTTATTGTTAAAATATAACCTTAAAATCAAGTATTTATAATGCTTAGCATTTTTATTATAGTTAATTATTAATTGCAACATTTAAAATTTAATGAATCGTATTTATTAATTGCAACATGCTCGGCTACACAAGATGAATCGTATTTATTAATTAACGTAGAGCTGATGCAGTCACATTAATTAACTACTTAATGATAATATGGTTTTACTTTGCTAATTCAGGAGAGAAGGGTGTAGCTTTTTAGGGTAATAGGAAAAACCTGACAATTTCTCCCTTAGCACTACAATCCAGTAGGGTGGTCTAAACTTTATTTCTGTTAATTAATAAATTAATATAAATCATTAATTTGGTGTTTTGACGAGTTGTGACTATCTCCATGCTAGTGTGGCAGTCGCTACTACGTTCACAATACAAGGGTAAACATGGGTTAACATTGGTTGTTCATGTGGATGAATGTTTCCCTGGGACGGTAGAAGACACGATTGATTTCACAGGCTCATAATAATAAATAGTGTGCTCAAAATCATTGGGAATTAGTGTTAATGGGCTAACGGGGTAAGGGAAATGATAATTAGGAGTTTTTGGTTAAAAAATTAGTTCTATGTTTTTTTACAAAATGATTACAAATTCCTCTTTCTCGACCTGGCTATGTGTAGTTGGCATGTTCAGAAGTGGCACCTTTATGAGGTTCTAAGAGGTAACTTGGTAGCAAGTGATCGAACCTTTTTAGTGTGATTTTGAATTCTTTCCTAGTCATACATTTAGTAATCCACCTAGGTGTGACAACACACAATCCATCCCAAATTTTTATCTCTGGGAGCTCTTTCTTTAGGGGTAAAATTCTAAGCTTTTTAGATTCTAATGTCTTTATTATCATTTTCATTTTCATGCCAGAGTTTGTAATGATAGATGAATTTTTTATGGGAACTTTCATGTCTTTTAATGAGTTATATGTTAGAATTAAGGTGTTTAATATAAATAAAACCTTAATATGCATGAGAGGTAAAAAAGAAGGAACTCATCAAATTAATCTTAGACATATTTAATTATTAGATTAATCATATAGACAATTTTTTTGTGGTTGCACATGAATGGAACCGGCCTAGATCCATCTTAGTTCGAGATCTATCAAGCTTCGAGGGGATCAAATCTTTTGAGGTGCAAACCTTTCCTCATGTTTTGAACTCAAAAAGAGGTTTGTATATGGAGAGATTTGATTCCTCTTGACACTTCATATCCACCTCGAGGTATGTCAGCACTACAAACTCATGAAGAATTTGTAATCATCTATGGGTCCTGAATGACAACCTTCACCTATTTTTCAATCATTACAAACTCTTCATTAATTCTATTAGGGAAGCATCACCTTCACCTCCAAGGCATACAACAATGTTATCTCACTTGAATAACTTAATAAATGTAAGATATCTAACTTAATATGAATATCATGTAAAATATCTAGCTTATATTAAATTTATTATCATAATATTATAAATAATTATAATATGATAATAGTTACAAAATAATCATTATATCATGTAACCACTAATTTACAATGATGGATTTAAATCATAATTTATTTGTACTTTAATTATATAAATTAATAATAATAAATTATTTTTGATCCTATATGTATTTTTATGGTTGAAAGATATGTTAAGTGAAGCAACCATTAAAGTTTTAATTCTATTTATTTTTGTAATAAGAAATGCATAAATAATAATGGGTAGAATCTTGTGGTAAGTATACTCAATCACATAGGAATAATATTTAACTTGGTTAAAAGAGTTAAATTATTATAGGTAGTAATTATAGGTAAATATATTTATTCACATGCGTATAATTGTTTTTTTTTAAATTTATGTAATATAAAAAATTGTCATATGGAAATTTAAACCTAATATGTAAATATACAATCTTTTGAAAGAAATTATTGAATCAAAATTTAAACATTTACACTTATTTAGAAAAAACTACAACATCTTTCGTATTTTAATATTTTATTGAACTAACATTAGAATGCTAACAAATTTAAGATTAGAACACCCTTTTAACTCTAAAAATAAAATGAAAATATTTTATTTTTTTTAATTGATATTTTTGACATTTCGGTCTTTTCCACTTTTAGAAAATCAATGAAAATATTTTTATTTTTTAATATTTTGGCAATTTCTCTTTCATTTTTATGATTTCTAAATGTTTTTATTTTTATTTTTATTTTTATTTTTGATTAATTCTTTACTTTTAATTTTGGGTTTTCAAAAAAGATAAGACATGTTATTCTTTAATTTTAATATCCTTTTGTTCGTTGTTTTTTTTATTGTTTGTTTTGTTTTTTTTTTTTTTGTTTATTTTTTTTACTTTGAAATTAAATTATAGTATATGAAAATTCAAAATATTGATGAATTTAAAATTTGAATAATTTACAATTAGATAATATATTTAAAATATCATTTTTTTGTATGAAGGAAGTGGTGAAGTTGTCACATCTGGATTTTTTTGGTTTTTGTGGTTGCGCATTGGAGAAGGTAAAGTTAAAAGGCTTTTATTAATTAAAAAACCCAAATGTAAAGAATTAGTGCTTTTACGGTCTCCTCCAAAACCTCTTCATCCTTTATAGCTTCTCTCAATTTTTACCTCTGCTTACAGATGTCTTATGTCATGCTGATGCGAGGATACAACGCCAAAGAAAGCTGGCGATACCTTTTTTGCGGTAGCCTCTCTTCTGAATATGCTTTGCGAACAACAGGATGTCCTCTACCACTCGCTCTGCAATTCAATTGAGATCATAAGAAAGAGAGCAAAATATTGTCATTCGGAAACAAGAGCCACACATTAAAATCTACAGAGCATTGAGCCAACAGTAATAACCATTGTCCAGTTCAGAACCCAACAAACGACATCATTCTATCATCACCCATGTCATTGTTTTGAAAGCCATGCTAGTTAGCATAAAAATGCCAGGTGTACTGACAGTGTGCTGCCGTCATCCCGCATCGACCCTCTCCTGTGCCCATCGCCGACACCCCGTTTGGGTACAAGCTGTCAGGAATTATAATAGGATCGTGACCATTTTTAAATTTTTCTACTTTATTTTTATAAAGTTGTAGCGAAGGAGAAAGCTCCATTTAATATATAAATCCTTACACCTATTTGAAACACATTGTGTGGCAAAACACAAGCTGCCTTCTAGTTGAAACATATGCCGAGAATCCAATTTTGAAACACGTTCTTTATATTATTATTTTACACAATCGTATTCAGTCCCGCCCAATTCGTCCATAGAAAGGACAAAATCCTAATCCAATAAACGAAGACCTTACGCCAATGTGTTGATAACTCCATTTGACTAAAATGTCTGCCCACGATCTCAGTGGCCTTTATACATGCTTGTGTGTATTCCATTATTTTGCACAGCCTCATTTTTGCTTTCTATAAACCGCCGCTCCTCGATTAAAAAAACAACATGAATTACCCTAAGCCTTCTCAAAAGTTTGATTTATTCAGAATTTCCTTAGGCTGCTTCTTCTATGGCGTCTCTGAATATGACGGCAGCCACCTCTGTTGCACTACTTCTTGTTGCAATGGCCGCACAAGAGAGCCACGCCTTGCACTTCGTGGTCCACAACGCCGCCGAGGGTAGCGACGGCGGGACGAGATTCCATAACGAGATAGGGAGCGCCAAGGCCCGGCAGATAATGAGCAGCGCCACCCAATTCATCTGGCAGAGCTTCAACCAGAAATCGTCCGCCGACAGGAAGAACGTGGAGGCGATCACTCTGTTTGTGGACAGCACGAGCCCGATTGCCTACGAGAGCAACGATGAAATCCATTTGAGCGCCGAGTACGTTGCCAGTTACCAAGGCGACGTAAAGTTCGAGATCACCGGTGTTCTATACCATGAGGTGACCCGCGTTTGGCAGTGGGATGACATGGGCTCTGCGCCGTCAGGGCTGCTCACAGGCATTGCGGATTATATTCGCCTCACCGCGGGATTTGCCCCATCGCACTGGTCTAAGCCCGGCAGTGGTGACGACTGGGACAAGGGCTACGAAGTGACTGCCTACTTCCTCCAGTACTGTGACACCGTTGCCTCTGGTTTCGTTGCGAAGATGAATTCGAAACTGCGCGATGGATGGGACGTGGGTTTCTTCCATGACATCACTGGTAAATCGGTTGATAAACTTTGGAAGGGTTACAAAGCTAAGTATGCAACTTCATCCTAAGAAGATGGAATATAGATGACCTTCTTGTATCTCAACTATACTTTGATGGGTAGGTATCATTTTGGGGGTTTGAGTAGACATGAGTGGTAATACTAATAACATATGTTGCTTCGTGGAGGTCACACTTTTTCATTGTTTTATAAATGAGAAAGTCTTATACAAATAAAAGGTTTCGTAATAAAAGTTTGCAAGTTTGCTTAATCAATGTACGTTCTTATTCATATAAAATATTTCTTTAATTGAGGTATAGTTGCGAAGGAACTTTAGAGTTAAATTATTATTCTTATTAATTTTATGGGCAAAGAAGAGATGTTGCATGGCAGCAAGTTTCTGTTATGAGCTGGTTTCAAGAAAAGAAACACCACCCGGATTTCAAGAAAAGAAACACCACCATAAAGGTAAAGTAAGTAAAGTAATAGTAGCCTTAAAAGCCACTGTCGAAAAGAAACACCACTAGAAAGGTAAAGTAAATAAAGCAACAACAGCCCTGACCATTCATTGAGCTTCAATTTTCGTATGACTATCAACGATGGCAAGAAGATGATCAAAATTGTTACTAACTGAATCACAATCTGTGAAAGAACCAAGAAGTTAGTCTATTGCACTACTGCAATCTTGCATTAATCCAAGAAAATCCTTTAGAACATGAAACACATGCCACCTAATGATCAATGTCAGAAACAATAAACACTGCCAATTGAGCCAACCATATGATATCTAGTTGTGTTGATGTGCATATTTGTATGTAATGTAAAATGATAAGCATACTATTCATCTCACTTAATGAGATAAGGGATTTGCCTAGAGAAGAAACTCAGGCACATGCCACTTTTAGCAAATACAAGGTGGGTTAAATCTAGATGAGGAAACTTGTTAGGCCAAATAGGCTTGCGTTGAGTTGTGGAGGGCCTCCGAAGGTCTGCGTTAAGGATTAAAAGGCAGATTTTAATCTTGAAAGAGTGTGTGGAGGAGACAGAGGCTGCTACAGGCAACATTAAGGTTACTTCTGAAGATATTTTTCGATGCCTTGCAACTAAGAAATTAACTAGGAACAATGAGATAGATGGTAGTTAATATGCATCCTTGGCAAGCCAAAGCTCCATAGTGTAGCTGGTTCCTAAATCAACCATACATATGGGCCATGGCAGTATGCCATTATTTCAGTGCAACCTACTACATAAATAACGATGGAGGTAAGGATCAGTGTTTAATACCCTGCAGACATCTTTTACTGTGGAAAATATGCCAACATGTCTAAAAACTCCTCCAAGTAGGAATGCAGTTGGATCATGTACTGCAAAATGGGTGAATTCCAAAAGAATCTGTACAAATGAGTCAACTATAAATGTTTAAAATAATAAAATAATAGGGACAGAAGAATGATAAAGTAAATGGATGAAGATTTTTCACATCTGATGAAAAGAAATGGATAGTGCAATCATCTGGTGTACATATGCTAGACCAACCCAACCTACATTAAGCCTATTGCTTCAAGTCTGGACAACTTTGAAAGGAAAAATTACCAAGCTTTCCAGTATCCATGATAAAATCATAGGGATGTTGGAGGTTGGCTTTTTACTCAACTTTATGAGAAATCATACTTGTCCATTTGTAGTTTTGTATATTTCGAGCCATAAGATTCCGGAACTCTGGAAAATCAATTTTCCCATTTCCATCAGCATCAACTTCATTGATCATGTCCTGCAAATCAGCTTCATTTGGATTTTGTCTTAGAGAGAGCATAACAGTACCCAATTCTTTGGTAGATATGGAGCCTACAGAAAAGCATGGTCACCAGATTGGCTCAATTAAATATGACTCCAGCTAATTATTCTTTAATTTTAATAAGAGTGTTTGCAATGCCCATATAATGCAAATTTTCAAAAAAGACTTATTTTAAAATCTATATATTGTACTGCATATTATAAAACCCCATGGATTCTGGCTAGTGGAAAACACTGTTGGTTGCCTACTATAAAATCAGGTCAAAAAAGCAAGCTAAACGGGCATGTTTCCATTTTTTACAACAACTTTTATAGGCAGGCAACCAAGTCCGACTCACAAGGTGGCCCCTCAATCTCGCTCAGATCACATTTGACTTGAAAGTAAGAAAACCACTAACTAAAGTCCATTGCTTGGCCCATGGCGGCAATAAGCCTTAATAGGACTACTATCTTAGTCCATGTGCTTATTAGTTCCATTCACCTCTTGGGAACGGTGTATTGAGAACAGTTCATGTCGAACTGGGCATGGTGGGTCACACAAATTATAACACCTCTTGAGTAGGGTGGAAAGAAAAGCAGTAACAACCACCACCTCCTCTTGTACATGGGTAGAGTGCTTTTTTGAAGGCCTATTAGGCTAGCTGTCTTTGCTGTGTTTGGGTAAGCCTCTGTACGAACTATGTTTCCATCTTCAGGGATCAGTGATTAATACCTTGCAGACATCTTTTACTATGGAAAATAGGCCAACATGTCCAGAAACTCCTCCAAGTAGGAATGCAGTTGGATCATCAAGAGCACCAAGCGTTGTTGTACCCTGATGTAGGTGGTCTTAACTATTGAACAGATATATCATGACCTTCTTAAAAATATACATTTAACTAAAGCCAAAACCATTGATTAGGCATCTTCAGCTTTTTGCCTCATTTTAATGCCTTCATTAGCCAATTTCGTTAAAATTGGAGGTCATTGACTTGAGAAACAAAAATTTATTCCATATAAACATAATTCTAAAGATGTTCGAGATACCAATCCCCACCTTGAAATAGAACCAATGAGGCTATGCCAATCATTCAATGGCTGTAGAAAACTTGATGATGAAACCAAAGCCACTAGAATTATTCAAATAATAAAATGGCAAAGGCTAAAGTGACAAGAGTTTACTAAAATTGAGGTAAGACGTGAGAGTTCTCAGGAAATTATTTATATAGATATATGAAAAATATAATAATAATAATAATCTAATTATAATATCACAGTCAAGATCAACCAGACACCAAAGTGGCACAAGGAATCCACCTATGCACAACAATTTGACTGCTAAAGCCTATAGAGCTGACATACTTTACCCTACTATAAGATCAGGTCAAAAAAGCAAGCTAAATGGGTACGTTTTCATTTTTTACAGCAGCTTTTATAGGCAGACAACCAGGTCAGACTCATAAGGTGGCCCCTCGATCTCCCTCAAATCACATTTGACTTGAAAGTACGAGTCATACCCACGAGTCAAAATTGCAACTATGACTGAGGGCTGTGTAAGACATCGAGGAGCTGGCTAGACTCAGTTTCCTAAAAAATGAGATGAAATTAAGAGGACATAGATTCAAAAGAGTTTGATGAAACTGGGTAGAATGGCCTGCCAGAGAGAGGTTGGTCCTAGGTTCATCCTAGCCCATCAAAATTTCAACACTATCATAACCAAATATTGAGGTTGGTTGTGAGTGGTTAGAAGCTTGAACCAAAATAAGCATATGGGGAAGTGCAAGTTTTAGATGATTTTAATGGAAGAATGCTCTGTAACAACAGCATTGCAGAAGGAAAAAGGATGTAATTAGTGGTTCACCTTTAAAAGGCCATGTCCTAGTGAAAAGGGTTCATTATTGGCACATAATGCATTTGGCCAAGTGTAATGCATATAGAGTTCACAGAAAGCATTTTCAAAGAAGGAAAAACAAAATTGGAAAGGTAACTTTAATGCTTTAAAGTTTTGATACTGTATTTGGATCACTAAGAATCTAGGATTAGATGTTGATAGACAAATAAATGTTCTTCAGAAGAAAAACAAAGAGAAATGAATTCCAACAAGCAAAGCAAGAAAAGGACTCACCTTCAGAATCTTTGCTGATAAAACAAAGTACATTTTCTGGCTTTGATGGAGTTGGGAGTTTCTTGGCAAACTTATTGCCTTGCAAACCAGAGCAACACATTCATGGTTGTTTGCTAGGACCAAGTCGTCTAGTATTGTTAACGCTGCGACAGAAGGAAATGGTCGCTTCAGATTCTCTTGGATGTTGGTTGTTCTTAAAAAACCTTTTGGAAGATATGCGACCCATCCCTCAAATATCGACACCCGCTCTGACATCCATTGTGGATAATTTCAACTGTATTGATTTCTCTATGGAAGCAATCAACAAACCTTCGGATCACAAGTCCATGGAGTGACTGAGAAAGAAATTAGAATGCAGGATCTCATTCAAAAATAAAAATTGATTTCTTGGCAGATATAAACACCAAAAGAAAATATATGAACCTGCTCCTTAGATATAAAGAGTTGATATATTGTTTTTTGTTACTGTTTGTACCTTCTGTGCAGTTCCATTATAAATTTCGAGCATGAAGCTTACATACCTAGACCATAAATTTTGGTCGTCTGAAGCGAAGAAACGAAAGAGAAGTTATGGCTTCTTATCGAATTAATGATTCTAGTTTGTTTGCTAATATCTACTTTTTTTGCCGATCATTATCAATATTTTCCCACTTAATAGGACGAATCAAAAGGCCAGTAGCTATTAGATCAACCAAATTTGTAAAGATAATCAGGCATTGTATGCACTGTGCTGACATAAATTTTCGGTCTTATAAAGAAATTTATGTTCAAAAGGATTCCTAAAACCTATCTTCAATCAAACAGTGGGGCAAGAAATGTATGTTCAAAATTTAAATCGTAAAATTTGCACTTAATCGAGCAACAAGAATTCGTTCTTTAAGCTACAATTGAAACATTTACAAAGCAATCAGCTCCAATTCCCCATGATCACTTCCTTGCAGAAATATGCTCTATTATCAGACAACGTGATGCACAAATGATTTGCTGCATTTTGACATATCGATGGCTTTTAAAGATCTGAAAAGTTGAAATGAAAGCCTTTGTCGTAAAAAACAACGTAGTGTTATCATTTCAAAAGCAAATCTTGCTAATATTTTGACCTCCCTACTAATTCGACCGCAATATTGCTATAATGAAGTGAATTTAGACCTCGATAAACTAATTTGATGCCAATATTGCTAGAATAAATTGAATTTTTTGCATTATTTCATGTATGTTATGCATTTTAGAGGTATTCAAAATGTTTTAAAATGAAGGAAATCCTCCCTTACAGATTTTCGGTGGCCCAAAACCGATATAGCAGACATGTAATCACTGTAAAGTTTGTAGATCGTATAAAAAAATAATTGTTTCCATCTTTGGGGATTTCTTTTTACAGAATACACTATTTCCTTAAAATTAAATAAAAAAAAACTTACAGGGATTTACGGTCTCGCATGCAGATATACTGGATTTTGCCTAACATTAAATTTCAATAAAACGATAATCCAACTCCATATCCCACAAACGGTCTTCTAATGGCACGTTTAATCAAGTTCAGGAATATACAGTAAAACAAGTAAGTCTAACTCCATATCCCACAAACAGTCTTCCAATGTCTAATAGGAATTCCTCCTATACAAGAGTAGAATATAAGTACATTGTACTCTTTCTTAGAAACCATATTTCCTGAGAGAAGATAATAGTCCTAATTTCAGTATTCTCATAAAGAAATGTTGAATGAAAGAACTATTAAGCTGAATGGGGATCCTAACAAACATTTGAAAATAATATAATGAACCACGTAGTGATATATGAGACTGAACACACCCTCAATGCCTGCACTTAGAATTCATTAGGAGTTTAGCTTTGAAGTGCAACTATAGAATATTAATGGGAATCCACTCCCAATTGCATAGCTTCGAACTAGAGAAATGAGGCCAGGTATACTGAAAGCTTTTCTTTGCTTAAAGCACCAGATATATATCATAGCCTGGAGCCTACAAATCTTTTCAATCTAGTTCAATATGATGTATTTTATTAGTAGTGGTCTGCCTTATTCAGAAGTAGATGAAGTTTCACATTAATGTATTATATAAGTGCAGGCAATAGAATTCAAATACATTAAGAAGCCCAAATCTGATTTAGTCCGATATTTGAAATATAAAGAATTCTAATGGCTTCCATTTGCTTTTTTAACTAATCAATGCTTCTCAAGAAAGTTGATTTGTCATAAAAGTATGTACATGATTTTGACCAGTAATGAAAATTAAATTCCGGATCAATCTACTAATCTACAATATGCAAAACGATATAAAATAGATTTGGGAATTCTATTGGCAACACACTCTACAATTTCCATAGTCACTGTATTAAACCCATCAAATCAGATAAATCCACAAGGTTTAGCCACAATTTTTTAAGGTCGCACACTATGGAAATCCACCATAACTAAAGTACTATGACCATTTGAAGCTGCATAAGGTATCAGGAAAATATTAAGTATATATGATATTTATTTAATATTTTGATCAATAATGTATTAACATATGATTCCATTCAAATAATGGTACATTTCGACTTCAATAAAATTCACATAATGCTCAAAACGTGCCCAAATCATTTTTTTTTTTTTTTTTTTGATTAACATATTTGATTTAGATATGGATGTGCTACACATAGTATCTCAAACAAGATTTGTTGTTGAGATTTTTAGACTTAATTAATGAAGAACCACAAAAGGAGGCATGACAATTCCACCCCTCCCCTTGAAATTCAGATATGTTTTTGGTTATATTTTAATATGGTCCTTTATTTAAGAATATATTTTTACATGCATATGTTCAATAGGTTACTTACATTTGTTTATATATATATTTAATATCTTTCTTTATATAAGAATATATATTTGTATAGATATATGTTTAATATGTCACATGGGTGAATGCATGAAAATGGGTTACATTTGTGGCTCAAATGTGGCTATGAAATTTCAAATTTTTCCTCTATTATAGAGATGAATCCCTCAATATTCATATAAACATTGGGAATTTTGTTTCAGAGTAAAAAGACAATATGTGGAGAATTATGTTGTTTTCCTAATGATATTTTTTGAAAAAAAAAATTGGTGTCGTATAATCTCTCAATTTTCCATTAAATGCAATACTTGTCCTTGCAAATTTTCATAAATCTTAAGAGGTATACATGTGTTCACTTAGCATAACTTAGTAAAAAAATGTGTGTGTGTGTGTGAGCATGATCTATACAAAGAGAACTAAGTTTTTCATGTTGTTTTTTATTTTTTGTGCAAAATTATTCTTTTTAATATTTTTTGAAGTTCACGAAGTAGTATTTCAATTGCATTTTCTAGATACATGTGTTTTCATAAGACTTTTTTCAACTCTTTAAATAATTGAAAAAACAATAGTACCCTTTTGAAAAGGACTAGTAAAGAAAGATAGTGATATTTTTCAATTTTTTTGTTGTGTATATTTTATGTTATTAATATTTTATTGAGCTCCTTTGAAACTGTCCAAAAAAATTCAAGCATTATGTTTAAAAGAAACTAGATGAAAAATATCATATGAATTCGAAAGTGTCAAACTCATATGCCATTGGATAGAGGATTCTTTCCCGAATCCAACATGAACAACTCCTCAACTTAAGGATAAATTCTGCCCTAAATCCACCAAGGTACAAAATGGGGTTGTAGAGAAACATGTAGAAGCGGTGCTAAAATTGTGATTTGTAGGACCATAGGAGCTCGATCGAGTGCTTGATTTTGAAATTCAAATATCTTGTTCAAGGATTAAAGAAACCTTCGATCAAGTCGTGTCAGTAATTAACCATCGACTTGGTTGAGCCATTGAAAATTTAATTGCCCACCAACTGCTTACCAACATTTATTAACGACATTTATGTTAAATGCTATATATTAGTAGCTCGACTGAGCCTCTACTGTCAACCCAAAGAAAGAAAAGAGTATAAATTCAGATGTAGAAAAGAAATAGTAAGAATTCATTGATAAAGAAATATTAGAGCGTGAAAATTACACAATAATTCAAAACAAACATGGGAAATTGGAGATTTGGATCTAGAAAATGAAAGAAATTTTCAATCACTGAGGAAATACGAGAAAAAACTAGAGCAATGATGAGAAAAAGATAACATACATTGAGAGAGAAATAAGATCATGCAATTCAAGAAGTTCATGAACATACAAGTAATTCTAGTTGTCTCACTTCTCATATTACTTGCTCCATATTGTATGCATTAGGAAATATCATTGAAAACAAAAAACAAATGGAGAATCAAACAATAAAACTAAGATAAAATCATCCTTAAAACTAATATCATGTATTTAAAAATTGAGATGTAACAACAACTAAAGAAAACTACTTGAAACCATGCAAATTATTGAAAAGCACTTGAAACTATGATTTATTGAAATTTTATAAAACCACTTGAATTCATGCAAATTATGAACCACCTTTGAATTTTAATGGTTTAGGATAACCCACAAAAACTAAGGATGTGATTTAAGCAAAGAAAACCATTGTAATATAATTTTGTTATGAAACTAGCTCACAAAAAGATAGAAAATAGAGATCAACACCTTAGGAATAAGCCTCT
>APFE030667028.1:0-12984 GCA_000404065.3 Pinus taeda | reverse complement strand
CCCCCTGGTATTCTGATATTTGTTATGTGTTACAAAACCTGTGTGCTCCCCCAAGGCTGTCCAGAACTAAGTGTAGGTCTTTAAAAATGAAAGCTTTGAAATTCTGTGTCATGGAAGAAAATTTGTTTTGGAAAAATCATGAGGGCATCTTATTAAACTGTTTGATTAAAAACGAGGCTGACAAGATCATGAAAGAATTTCATGCAGGTGATTGTGGTGGGCACCTTTACTAGAAATCCACTGTGGAAAAAATACTTAGAGCTGGATACTATTGGCCCACTATTTTCTCTGATCTCAAGAAATTCACCACAGCATGTCACAAATGTCAAGTATTTGAAGGAAAGAGACAACTGCTGCCACTACCTCTAAGACCTATTGCAACAGAAAGACCATTCCAGCAATGGGGCCTAGATTTCATTGGAGAAATCAATCCCTCATCTTCAGGCCAGCATAGATGGATTCTAACAGCAACAGACTACTTCACAAAGTGGATTGAAGCAATCCCATGCAGACAAGCAAATGATTCCACTATCATACAGTTCCTGGAGACCAATATCCTCGCTAGATTTGGATGCCCTGACAAAATAATAACAGACAATGCTGCTGCTTTCAGATCTAAAAAGATGGTCAGTTTCTGTCACAAATTTCACATTACTTTAGGCCACTCTACGGCATATTATCCCCAAGGAAATGGCCTGGCAGAATCATCAAACAAAAGCTTGGTAAACATGATAAAGAAGGTGTTGGAGGACAACAAGAAGAATTGGCATAAGAAACTTGTCAATGCCTTATGGGCAGACAGATTAACAACTAAAAGATCAATTGGGGTCAGCCCATTTGAGTTATTCTATGGATTAGAAGCCAAGTTCCCCTCATCACTAGGGATCCTTGTTATGAAGCTGCTTCAAGAGAGCCAAGCTGAACCAAATAATATGCAGAGAAGAATAAATCAAATCATATGTTTGCAGCAAACCAGAGATCAAGTTTTCAACAGAGTTCAAGTCTTACAAGAAAAGCTGAAGAAGGCCTTTGACCGAAGGACCAAAGCAGAAGATTTCAACATCGGTGACAACGTCCTCAAGTGGGATTCCAGAAGAGAAGATAAGGGAAAACATGGAAAATTTGACTCCCTTTGGAGAGGACCATTTGTTGTCCAAGCAATACAAGGAAACAATACTTATTTCCTCAAAAGCCTCAATGAAACTGATTTGGATGAAGGTCCTGTGAATGGCAGGATGCTAAAGCACTATTTTGAATATCACCCATAATTGCAATCTGAGTTTCCCCTTGTACATATGCAGATGTATATATTTAAAAAAAAAAAAAAAAAAAAAAACATGTAAAAAACATAATGTCTTACAGTTTTCTGATAGCTGGCAGCAGTAGGTGAATAAAATCAGAATTCACCAAGGAGATAAACACAATATGGCATGTCAAAGCAGCAAATCTCAAAAAGCTGGTAAAAACAGTCAAAACCTAAGGCAATCTGACCTGTTGTTCTTGGTCTTTCAAATGAAAAACCATCCCCATGTGGAGCCACTGTTGGTTACCTATATCAATAGGTTTCATATTTCATGATTGGCTATAAAAGGTCCAAATATGCTCTGCTTTGATGATGCAAAGATCCCATATTTCCATAAAGAGACAAGGTGTGTCTGTATCTTGATAGAGACTCAATTTTGATGGATGGTCCAACAGCCTAATCTGGATCATGCCATGTCTAAATTTCCTGCTGTAGAATAGAGAAAGAAGTATGTTCAAACTATTTAATCTTGGCAGACAAGTAGTACAGGTAGAGAAGAAAGAGTCCCAACAGTTTAATCTGGGACCCTGGAAGAAATAAGGGTAGGATTTGATAGAAAATCAAAGGAAAAAGCCAGGGAAAAGAAAAGGCACACAAAGGGTCTGCAATTCCAAGTGCACCCTCCAAGAAGAAAAAATGCTAGACAAAGTAGTTGGGTAGGTAGATGGGGTTGCAGAAGTGATATCCAGTTCAAAGAATTTGACTTTGATATTCAAAATAAGAGAAGCAAAACAAATGATTATGTCTAACATCCCTTTCTCCCCTTTTCCCATTTATTACTAACATCCCCTCATAAGTTCAAATGCAGGGAAAGATCTATGGTTGCATCGATGTCCTTTCTACTTTAAAAGCCACATTTCTTGTGCAAAGATCTTTTCATTTTGATCTACTCTTTACACTAAGTTGCTTTCAACAAAACTCGGTTGTATTGGTCTGCTTTTACATTTTTCTCTTCATCCATATTAACCTCTGATCCTATTATATAACTCCCCTATCTTACCCTTCCCCTACTAGTATTAACACCATGGTGTATAAACCCCAAAATTTGTATAAATATCCCTCCCCTTGGCATTATAGCCATATGGTCTGTTCAAAAAGGAATCAAAGTGACACTTGGTCACTTTGATGAACCTCCCGGTCATCTCTCTTCCCATTCCATGTCATTTTATTCATATAGCCCTCATTTGCAAAGAAAGACCATAATAAAACCCCTCCTACCCATAACCCCTTTTTTCAAAACATGACAAAACCCGAAAAAAACCATAAAACCCAAAGTTCCCCACCTAAATATTTAAATGAATATTTTAATTACATGGCAGGCCCCTTCCCAACCTGCACGACCCGTCAGAGGACCCGCCAGCCGTCCGATCTCCACCGATCAGATCCAAAGGTGGGCGGTCAATTTCACTCCCCGACCTGCCGACCTTTAGCGTCCGGGGAAAATGGTTTTGGGCCCGTACAAGGACACGTGGCGGGCGCTGGGGTTGTTCGGAGCCCTCTCCCCGATACCGCCTTTACCCCAAATGTGGTGCGGGGAACCCGCTTACCACCATCCAGTTTACCACTCTCCCTCCTACATCACGCTAACGTCATCCTGACGTCACCTTACCTTCGTCCACCCCCGCGCCCCGTGGCCCTCCACGCAGCCCTGCCACCACATCAGCCCGCCACCGTGTCCTGCCACCCTAGCTCTCACCTCAGCGCCACGTCACCTCCGTACTATGGGACCACCATGACGTCATGCTGATGTCATCGGCGGAAAAGCGCCAATAGCGGCTTTTTCCGAAATTCAACGTTATAAACGGCCAAATGAGCCATTTTAAGTCATTTTCATGCGTAAAAGAAGGAGCCGTTGACAACCAGCTACCATGAAATTTGTCTTCCAACCAACAAATTCAAGATTTCAACTATTGCAAGTCCAAAATTCGACCGTGCTAAGCCTCCACAGCCCGGCTCGCAAGCATCCAAGCTAGTTTTTCCAGGTATTTAGCCAGTTTCCTACTTCGCCCACGCATTTCAATTCTCTGTAAAAATTCACAATTAAGCACCAGCTAAACTCTTGAAATTCAGCTCTGCCTGTCACACAAAGTGAACCCAAGTAATCTGCACCACCCCTAAACCCCAATTCGACAGAAGAGTGCTCGTTTCGCGGGCCAAAGACCCCGAAATTGCCCCCGAGGTGCTCGGCATTGTTCCCTTTTGCCAAGTACAGGCCACCTGCTGTCATACCCAAGAAACCTCATTGTGTTAACAGTTGACTTGCAGCTAAAATTCCTTAAGGACTTGTCAAACCATTACCTCTACCTGTACAAATTAGCTTCTATCATGGCATCTCCTGCAACCTCATCCATCAGTGTGGCCTCACAAAGTCAAACAAATAAGGAACTGGAGGCCTTGACATTAGTAGACAAGGATGGTCTCATTGGAGACTTTGAAGGAAACAGGCACTTCTTGCAGACCTTCAGTAGACTGAGGGAAGACTATAAGGACGGGCATGGTACACATGGGATCTGGGAGTCAAACCTGCCCTATTACTGTCTCCCAGCTGTGAATGTTTTCCCCGAAATCATTCACCTCTGTGCTGAACACTATGATGCCCAGCACAGAGCTGTCAGCACCCCATCAGGGAGGATCCTCTTTTACATCAATGCTGAGTCCATAAACAAGATGTTACACTTTTATCAGACAGAGTTACTGATCCCATTCTCCATGAATTATTTGATGGACGCTGGTGACAAGATGACCAGTGAAGAGCTGCTAAATATCATCAGGAACTTCATGAGACCTGAGTGCCAGACTACAGAGCCACCTCCCTATCTGAATGAACAATTCAATGATGTAGGCAGGCTATTACTAGACATGATAGCCTATGTGTTGGGTTACCAAAACAGTGAGCATGTGGATAGAGCCATGCTAGTACTGTTGTCTGTTTACAGCCCATACCAACCCCCTGCCCAAAAGTACAACTTTGCTAAGTTCATAGCCAATAAGATTCATGATCAGTTGACCAAAGTGGACAGACAGGGGGTCTTCAGATACTCAGCTTACATCTACCATATGTTCATGTATTATCATTCTGAAGCCTTCCCATGCTACATCAAAAGGCTGGATCATACAGGGGAAAGAAGATTTGTTATCTTCTGGACCTCAGTCTATCACAAAGTCACAAATTCACCCTATACCTACTGTGAATTTGTTGACCAGTTTGTCTACCCAATCTCCTGCATATTGATGAAGTCACCACCTCCCAGGATATCCAATGAGATAAAGAAAGCTCTGCAGCTTTCTAAGAACAACAAAATAGGTGACCGGTACCTATATGAACACCATACAGTATTCAGGGTCTATGGATGTGAGCTCTGTCCATACAGGCTCCCCAAATACGTACCAATGAGGTTGTTTTCCTTGGAGTATTACAGGCAACTGATTCAGTCAGACCTTACCCACTTCCACAGCTCCAAGAAAAAGGCTCACCTGAACTTCAAAAATGAAATGGGCCCTTTCATCATGAATAAGAAGGATGGGAAGCTGCAGACTTGATCCTTAAGGACAATTACAAGCTGTCCTATAGCTTTTGATGGGTCCCTTATGACCCTCAAGGATTCATCTCTGCCAGGAGAAATAAGTATAGGCTCCTAGCCATTAAACATTGCCAATACCCTCACATAGAAAAATATGCCAACTTGCAAGAATGGCAACCGGATACTCTAGTTGAGGGTCTGACTGAGGAAGAAAGAATGCTTAAAAATGTCAAGGAGCATGAAAAGACAATTGACCTAGATTATGTGCAGCAGGTACCCTTTAGACTGCCTTACTCAGTGGGACAAGGGACCTCAGTTACAAGGACTGCACCACAGGCACCTACTACATCAGTATCAGCAATGGACAAAGGCAAAGGCATAATAGGTGCATAGGATGAGCCGGTAAAGCGACAAATTGAGAAACAATCAGAACAACAAACAGAGCAACAGAAGGAGAAGGAAACAGAGAAGGAAACAGGGCAAGAGAAACAACAGAAAATAGAGCAACAAACGGGCCAGCAACAAGAACAAGCTGATAAGCCACAGAATGGGCTGCCCGAAACTCCTGCAATACAAATGCCACCACCTCAAACACAGCAGTCAACTGCCCCAATTCTACAGACCCCAGCACATGAAGAAAGCGGAGTAAAAAGACAAAGAGAAGAGTCCACTCCTCTTAGTGGATCCTCCGACCAGCCAGAAGCCAAAAGGCAAAGGGCAGATTCCCCACAGGTGGAAGACATTACTGAAGATGTCTTAAACATTTCAACAAAGGACAAGGAGAGCAGCCAGCAGACAGGAACAAGCTCCTTTTAGCAGGAGCAAACCTTACAGGTTAGCTTGGAGGTGGCCTCTCAATCACAACAGAGCAAGAAGCCAAAGAGCACCAAGGCTTCCTTCAAACAAATAAAGGCTCAAAATGAGCAATTAAGGGCTAAGGTGTACAAACAGTTTATAGATGCTACACCAGCCATGCAAGAGAGACTGATGTCTGTTTATGACATCCAAGAGGAGAAGATAATATTCAGTCATTTTAAGCCCAAAGGGCCGCAGCCTAAGACAGCTGCAGACTTCATAAAGACAAGGGTGGAGGTCCTGGATAGAGATATACATCCCATGGACCAAATCGAACTCCACAAGCAAGCTGGAGAGATGGTCTATGCCACCCTAGTGGAAAAGGCCACATTGGCCCATGAGCTGAAAGAATCGTTGAAAAACACTAATACTCAGTTGGACATTGAGAGGATGTCCTCCAAAGCCAAGGACAACAGAATAAAATCTCTTGAAGATATCATTGTTGATTTAGGGCATGATCCTAATGATCCAACAGGCGTTAAGGCCCTTATGAAGAAGAAAGATGATGACCTCAGTGCATTGAGGAAGAGATTGAAGCTGCCACCCACTGAACACCCTCAGACAGCTGAGCTTCAAAAGCATAAACAGGTAGAGGATCAGCTAGACCTCTTGCTGCAACAAGACCAGAGGATCAGAGAATTGGAGAAAGAATTGGAGGGAGCAATACAAGACAAGCAGGGAGAATCCACTTCCCAAGCTCCTCCAACTACTTCTACAACAGCAGCAACATCAGGGGCAACAGGGGCCCCCACAACAGAAGCAGTAGGTACATCAGCAGCTCAACAGGATAATCCAACTATAGAGGACATAACCAAGGCTGTCAAGAAAATGGAGCTCCAGGCTGATGAAATAAAGAAAACCAAGGAGAAGTTGGTAGAGCTGGAGTCAAAATATGACAAATCCAAGATAACGGTGGCTGAGCAGGGCAGAGAAATAAAGGCCCTCAAGGACAAGATAAAGGCCCTAGAAAAAGAGTTAAATCTAGAAGCAACCATGGCCGAGATAAAGAGGATTTTATGGGCCAAAATAAGCAAATCCATCACACAACAATGGAAATCAATAAAGACAATACATCAGCAAATGGAATTGCTAGGCCAAGCACACATAGAAATCAATAAGGCCAAAGCAGTACTGGGAAACAGGCCAGAACAGGCCAATAGGATGGTAGACTTCCTGAACAGGCATGAGCAGGAAGAATTGGCAGCCATGGGTATTCCCAAGAGAACAGAAGTTGTCCTCCTTGCCAAGAAAGTGCTCACCCTCAGGAGTTATATACAGGCAGTGGAGAGAAAGTGTTTTGAGATGACAGCAGATGTGGAGGAATTTAGGATCAAAATGGCAGAACTGCAAGCAAAAGGCCTACCCAGCCTCTTAACTAGTGCAGGAAAATTGGTCTCCCAAGAGCAGTTTGCCAACAGAATGGTGACATACATTGAAAATCAGATCACTACATCTGGCAGTTCATCTGAACAGACAGGGCCTCCCTCAGGACAGAATTTATATGATAAGTTGGGAGGCCTATTCTTCATCGAAAATGAAGTAAATCACCTTTTTGAGACTCCTCCCAATTTTTTCAAATATACAGAGGCTGATGAAACCTTAATAAAAATTAGGAGGCATCAGATGCCCAAGGAAGATTGGTGGCAATCAATGCTCAGAATTTTGCCACGTTAGCTTCAGCTATTCAGTCACTACCAGCCTAGATCAAATACAGGACAGCATGAGGATAGAGCGAGCATTTAAGGCAGTTAAATGCGGACCCAACAGATGGACCATGACAACTGGCCAAAGGACAAAGTAATGGACAAAACTTGGTGGTACACCCTCAGTCAACTCCAAGAGCCACCAAGTCAGCAGTCTCTGACCACTTCCTGACAGGGCCAAGAGGACACACAAACTACACCTGCACGGACATGCCACTCAGCAGTTAAATCAAAGCATTCAGCCACTTCAACCAACTCCGTAAGCTCCAAATGCCAAGATTGTTCTGACAGGAGTTAATAGCTTTTATAGCTCATTGAAGATTGTAATAACTGCTCATCTACCAGCTCAGTACTATTGTAGGAAGATATTTTCCCTCTCAGATGACTCATACCTGAGATATTTTTGTAATAGACTTCTATATATTTCCCCTCGCATTTGTTAGCAGGGGTTGGACTCCAAATGTAAAAAATCTCTTGATTTCTCTTCTGTTACTCTTATGTTGTAAATATTTAGACAACTAATACAAAGAATGATGGGATTTCTTGAAACATTGTCTCTCGTGATGACTTGCTGGTGTATGGCTCAAAGTTGCAGGATTCCTGTGTATTCCATGGCTCAATAAGTTTTCTCGTTACTCTCTGTTATATGTATGTTTGTTATACTTTCATTGTATCGTTCATGCTTTCCATGGATTCAATATCTAAATGGCCAAGAAAAAGAATAGTCCCAGGATTTAATCTTTGATTACCCTGGACTCAATCCTAGCCATTTCATATGTTTTCCTCAGTTATGGTATTTAAAGAATAATTCTTCAGTGCTACCTTTAATACTATATCATCACAAGAACATGTTATTTCAGGAATTCAAGTAATTGCTCCTAAATAACAGACCTCTTTCACACTAGTCAGCTTAAGTAAAGAACCCTTAAATGCTCTTTGCTAGTTGTCTATCATCTCACCATCACAATTTATAGTTTGTTTTGTGAAATACACACAGGCCCTGTAACTTCAGCTGCACCACGCCAAGATTTCAAGGAATCAATAGTTACAGACCCCATTGCCCAAAGGATTAGTGCCTTCTGAAGATAGCGCTCCAAAAAACTATCAGAGGCATCCTCCCAACCAAACATAAAAAACAACCAAAAATTCACTTCATAACTAGCCTAAAACTTCATTAAAACAGTGACAAACCTAACAAAGAGAGCCCTCTCTGATTACAGCTGGGCTAGAAGCTGTAATCCAAAGATTGGTTAGTGGTTACCCCGGCCGTATTCCCTTGGGAGTCATAGGGAACAACCTGGGTGTTAACATAAATGGCGACTCCACTGGGGAACTTTCAGGATCTAGAAATGACTGTATACCTACTAGGGATTGCACTCAAAGTCTGAATATCAGTCAAGAAACTTTCAAAATTGCTCCCATATAAGCATCTGCAGCTTGAAGGAAGAGTTGATTCGGATATCTTTCATACCCAACACAGATATATATAATCCTTTCAAAACTCCTGACCAGTCCTTGCTATACTCCTTGCTATACAAAGCTTTCATAAAATTCAAAAGGAGTAGCTCAGAAGCTGGCTCCCAAGAAGAATTCTCGGTACACTAGGGCAAATCCTGACCCCAACCCTCCTTCTGTCTTCCAAAATCCAAATACAATCCGCAAATTAGTTAGGAATCAGCAAAAACAAGATCAACTTGCTGACATTAGTCCACAGCCTGAGCATCCTAACCCAATCCCCACTCCAATCAAAGTCCTATTCCGTTCTACCCCTAATTCCCCTAGTTCCCCATCAACATCTCAAAGTTCCCCACCAATTCCTTCTTCTCCTACATGAGTTCTCTTATCCCACACTGTTACACCCTCTATACCTGTCACCCCTGTGATACCTATAATTCCAATTATCCCAGTTGCCTTTATCAACCCCCAAAATCTAGTAAATATGGCCAGATATGCTCCTCTACAACTACCTGCCAATCCAGTGGCCTTACCTCAAGACTATCAGGCCAAAATCTCATATTTTGACTCCACTGGACCTTATTCAGCCATTCAGCATGCCAAGAGAATGCAAGATCATTTTGAAAACTATGAGATTGATGATGACACTGTGAGGATGAGAATATTTGTCCAAAGCTTGACAGGGGATGTGCGAACTTGGTTCAGATCACTTCCTGCTAACTCTATCAATACTCCTGATGAGCTTTATCAATCCTTCACAAATAGATGGGAGAAAAAGAAGGACCCTTTACACATATTGGGTGAATATGACATGATTAAAAGAGGTCCTCAAGAGACAGTTTTGGAATACTGTGCTAGGTTTAATAATGTATACAATGCAATACCTCAAAACCTAAGACCTCCCCCGGATTTAGCCTTATACAAATTCCCAGATGGATTTGACCCAGACATGGCCTACCAATTAAAAGAAAGAGCCCCTCAAACCCTTGAAGAAGCTCAAAGGTTGCTGTAACAGTTGAGGCAAACCTGATTGCTAAGAGGAACAGGGCTAAAACGGAAAAGAGAGTTGCCTTCAAAGAGGAGCCCTCCGCCTTAGACCAAAAATTGGATGCAATAATTTCTGGTATGAAGAGGTTAGGTGACAGGGTAGAGTCTGTGGAAAGAAAATCTTCATGGGAAGCACCACCAAACAATCCTAACAGGAACCCAAACTTTAGGAGGAACCAAAATCCTAGTGGGAGCAAAGTCAACAATGATCCTGAAATAAGACCACCGTTTCAAGAAAACTATGCTGAAACATCCCTATCAGAAGAACAAGTAGATGACACTCATATCCACTTGATGGGTCTTGACAACAAGTACCAAGTCTTCTTGAGCCAAGAGGATCATGATGAAGATGATAGCAAACAATTTCAAACAAAGTCAGGTGAATCATTTGATTTTAAACAAGGCTATGACACTGCTGTTTATGAAGTTCATAAACAATACAAACTATGAAGCAGGACTGTGAACGTAACACAACCTGAGAAAGCTAAAGATAAACTACAGCCCAAAAGTGCCATAGTAAATGAACCAATGAATACAACTGATTCACCCACTAAAGGAATAACTATTGAAGAAATCATTGAACAAACACCAAACTCACCAACTACATCATTTAAACATTCTAACACAAGCAAAGAGCCTCAAGAGGTACTGGACAAGCATAAGTCCCAAAATCAAGAGGAAACCTTACCAGACAAAGAAAGGAGGCTCACCCATACCACTAAAACACAAACTGAAAAAACCTTTGATTTGGAAACTGAAATTGGAAAACTAAAAATAGCCATACCTCTGGCAGAACTAGCCAAGAATGACATCTATAAACATCAGATTGAGAGATCCCTCCAACTCACTCAAAACAAAGACAATGTCAATGTGTTGGATGACACCCCTGAATTATTGTTTGGTCCAGAGGTTGATGGTAAAGTAGCAGGCTCAGGGATTCTACCCTTTTATGTCAGTTTGCATATACATGACAAAATATTACACAATGCAATGTTTGACTCAGGTGCATCTCATAACTTGATGCCAAAATCTGTAATGGAAAGGCTGAATTTGGATATCACTAGACCATACAAGGACCTTTTCTCATTTGATTCTAGCCAGGTCAAGTGTCTAGGCTTGATAAAAGACTTATGTGTATCCTTAGTCCAATATCCAAACAAAACAATCTTAATGGACGTAGTTGTTGCTGACATTCCACCCAAATATGGGATGTTACTGTCAAGATCATGGGGGGCTAAACTTCAAGGGTCTCTCCAACTAGACATGTCTTATGCTACCATCACAGTCTTTGGTCAACCCAAGAGATTGTATAGAGAGTCACTGATGAAATACATGGTCAGTAGTACAGAGAAGCCTCAAAACTTTCCCATATATGCTGTCCACTCTGACATAGACTCATACATCCTTTTCAATGACAATATAGGCAGCAACAACAATGAAAAAGCGCAGATAATTAAAACAAATCAACTTGCTAAACAAGAAGATCTTGATATACAAACACTGGCTGGATCAAACAATGCAAATATTCAAGACCACAAAACAAACAACTGTGAAGCCAGAATACTTGAACAGGATAATGAACAAATTGTTCCTCAAGAAACCAAAGCAATCCCACCAAGTGAGAAGGATGTCATGCAAACCAAACCAAAAAATCAGCCTATACTCCAACTCACAAATCCAGGTCACCCAGACATTATTCAAAACCCCCTAAAAAAGGAAACTCTATGGTTCCTAGAATTTGATGGGTCAGTTAACAAATTAGGGGCAGGAGCAGGAGTGTGGGTGCACAACAAACAAAGCAGTCATGCAGAGGGTAGAGCCTACAGACTAAACTTCAGATGTACCAACAATATGGTTGAATACGAGGCCCTCCTACTAGGCCTCAAGTTGGTACAATCCCTACAAGTTACAAGAGTATCAATCCTAGGGGATTCGAACTTAGTCATCCAACAGGTCAAAGGCAATTTTGTTACCAAAGATAACAGACTCAGGTCTTACAGATCTGTTGCTACCGAGCTACTAAAGTCTCTTGCAGAGTTCCAGAATACCAAAGTTCCTAAGGCTCAGAATCTGCACGCTCATAGCCTAGCCATGTTTGCAAGTACTTGCAAGCTACCTTTTGACCCCCATCACTGTTTTACAACTGAAGTAAAACACAGACCATCAGTCCCAAACAACATAAAGGACTGGCAAGTATTTGACAATGACACACAAATCAACAATTTTCTGACTTTACAAGAAGAATTTTCAGGCCTGAATATAGATACTGAGCCAGCAAGTCAATCACAAATACTTCAGTCAGAAAATCAATCACAAATACATAGTAGACACAACAGTCAAGTGCTCTCACCCAAAACAGCCAATCAAATGCTACATCCTACAATCTTCAACCCATACAACATTCAAGAAATCCAACAGATTGAATATGAGGAGATACCTGAATGTGAAACTGAGGTGATACAGTTAAAGAACAATTTTCTGCCCATAGGCTTAGCTCCTTTGGAAGACATTTTTGATTCTAACGATGTCCCCAATAAACCAAAATTTGAACCCCTAAACACTACCATTGAGGAGCATAACATAGGGACAGTTGAACAGCCAAAAATCGTAAAACTGTTCGCTGCATTACCACCTGATCAAAAGCCCAAATACATTGACCTTTTTAAAGAGTTTCAAGATGTGTTTGCATGGAGTTATGAGGACCTCAAATCCTATGACACCTCCGTGATACAACACACCATTCCACTACAGCCAAATCAGAAACCCTTTAAATAAAAACTCAGAAGGATTAACCCTATGCTCCTCCCAGCAATGGAACAAGAGGTGCAAAAAATGTTCAAAGCAGGCATTATAGCACCAATTAGATTTTCTGATTGGGTTTCAAATTTGGTTCCCACAAGGAAGAAAACTGGGGAAATCAGACTCTGTGTTGACTTAAGAAACCTTAACCAAGTATCACTAAAAGATAACTATCCCCTATCAAAGATGGATCACATCCTGCAGAGAGTGGTAGGGGCATCAAGAATTTCCTTGCTTGATGGCTTTTCAGGCTTCAACCAGATCTTAGTCCATCCTGATGACCAAGACAAAACTGCATTTA
>APFE030667016.1:0-10895 GCA_000404065.3 Pinus taeda | reverse complement strand
TTACCTTTGTCCTTCTTTGATGTCTTTGACGAAGAAGCTACATCTCGCGCCTTCTTGTCTTCATACAATTCTCCCAACATCTGCTTCATAGTCAAGAATGCTTGCTGAAACTGTTCATCACTCATCTTAGTTTCAGTGTTTTCACCTGCATCAGATCCTGTCATGGTCGATGTATGAACAACTCATCGCTTTCCAATCTCTAGATCAATCGACTCAAGGATTCCTTCTCCCCGTTGCGACTTTGACCTGATTAACATTCAATGGCAAATTCTACAAACGCAACCTGCTCTGATACCAAATTATATGATCTGAAATGATCATTTATTAAAACTGATGTAGAATTGATTATCCATTAAAGAATTGAATGTTAGCTGAAAGTGCGGAAATTGAGGAAAATTGCTTGAAAATAAGACTTTATGACAATTGATTAAAACATAAGAAAAACGCATAACAGAAGTGAAAACAGTAAAAACACAGCGATACCAGACAACAAACTTGATTACGGAGTTCGTCCCTGATGGACTACGTCTCCGAGTCCGCTTTCAAGATGGGCGACCACTTTATTAGGATTGAAACAGTAGATGTCAATTACACAGAGAATAGACTAGATTGAATGTGCACGCAGGCACTTCTGATTACTGTCAAAAGGAAGCTCTCTGAACCAGCTTTCCAACGCCTGTCACAGTTCCCAATTTCGACTCCAGATGCTCCTGTTACATTGAAAATAAAACTGCCTATGACCTCCAGAATCTGCAAACAAAAATCAAAAACCACTCCCTTCCCTTCAATGAAGAAAAACTGCCTTTTAAAGGTCTGCAAGTACATCAAAACCACCTTTGGCTAATTTCAGGATGAATTGGTTTCTTCTGGATGACGTTTTGAGCTCGGTCTAGTTGTTTAATGCCACATAGGATAAGTTCTAGGTCTTCACATTAGTTGTTTTAACAAAACTGTTCAAAAACCCAAAAATAACATTATAATAACCACATAACCATTTGCGGTCAAGTTAACCGAGCGGAGGTGGTTGGCGGTTGCGTGTGACCAGCCGCGGTCTAACCGCAAGCTGCCACCTCTAGCAATTCCGCTACAAAGGCTCTGGCAGTTCCGCTATAAAGGCTCTGGTAGTTCCAAGATCAAACATTCACATGTAATAGTCTTTACTGACAGTTCCTACTGCGGCTAAACCTCCGCTCGCTGACTTCGCTAACCCCGTCTCCGGTCACATGCAAACAACGCAGTTAGAACCCCGCGCGGTCAACATCTGGTGGTTAACTCCAAGCTTGATGGTTACATAACACGACGGTCTGATCTCCATTCACATGTGGCTTGTCCCCTGACGGTTCCGACGCAGTCAGTGTTGGCAGTTTAGTGACTGTGCATTGTTATTATAATGTTTTATATTGTAATGTTTTATAGTTTAAACATATGCTGAGAGCTAATGCCAAGGGTTTTGGACTTAGGCTTTAGCGTTAGATTAGGTTTATTACATAGTGTTAATGCGATAGGTTAGGACTTAGGTTTTAAATGGTTTAGAACTTAGGATAGGCTTAATGTATTTTTAATACATTTTTTGAATGTTGCATTTAATTCTAGGTTTAGGGTTTACAGTACATTGTGTAGGCTTATATAACACATTTGTCACAATGTGACATAAAACCAAATGCACATCATCAACACGAGTGACATTTGCAACAACAACCCTGACGACAAACCATATCGAACCCCTGCAACGGACGACACAACCCATGTCGACGACCAATCCTGACGGAGCTGACGACAAACTTATGTTGACAACCAAGTGTTAAACCATCTCAACTGAACGCCATAAAAAATCATAAACGTTACCTGGACACCCTGATCCATAACCAACACTGTCGAAATTGTCGAAATCAAATTGAATTGACGACGACACGGAACACTGACGACGACACGGGACACTAACGATCCATAACCAACACTGTCGAAATTGTCGAAACTGAATTGAATTGACGACGACACAGAACACTGACGACGACACGGAACACTGACGACGACACTGAACACTGACGATGACATGTGCAACTGATCTGACGAGATCCTCCTACATCAACTCGACTCTGAGATCTGAAGTATTCAAAGTAGCATGGCACCTCTCCTTGACTGCACTATTGATCAAACTCATTGGGGTGAGTTGCAGAGGTGTGGGAGACCGAGTTCTTTATCTTGGTGCCAACAACAAATGCCTTATGCGAGATCAAGCTCAATTCAAGATTGAAGCCGAACTTAATAACCAAATTGGAGGCCAATTGCTGTAGCATTGAGGACGAATTCCTCTTTTAAAGGCTAAGGGTTTCCAAGTGCCATTACTCCGCAAAATTTTCCAGAACTCTTTCAACAAGAAGGTTGGCTGAATTATTTTGTTTCAGCAGTGAAGCTAAGAGGCTAAATTGTTTATCTTATAGGAGGGTCGAATGCTTGTATGATTTGGTAATTTTGCTCCAGATTTGATATCTCCCTGGGCTGTATTTTGTTGCTGTAGTAGACCTCTTATTTCAGAGGAGGAACACCATCATACAGTGTTGTCGCAGACCTATCAACACTTTCCATCTCCTTGCTGGTCATATCAATTTCTGGGCAGAGTACTCTTGTAAATTCTGAGGATATAGGCGGTTGTACCTTTCATTATTCATTATCCATGGACCTGATTTCAGTGTAATGGGCAGCGCCATTTTCTCTAAAAATGTACCCCTGTAACAGAAGTTAAAACTTGAGCAATGAAGGTATGAGTTCCTGTCATCACCGCTGCTGTGTATTCCAAGGGACTGAACATCAGGCTGAAATTCCAATGCCATAGAGGACACCAGGTTCCTCTGTTTGTGTCTGCAATGTATTTCCCTCTTTGAGTTTATGTGATGAATGAAAATAAGTGCCAGCTTGGCCATAATGCAATGTCTTTTAATAAATCTTGTTATATGTGAGTGTTACATGGTCATCCAGATGTGGGATTAAGGTTTGGTTGCAAATTTGTATCGTTGTGTTTATGTACTAAACAAACAAGTAAAATTTACACCTACAGCAGTTTGCCAACAAAGTGTTTGACAAAAACTCTCACTGGGAAAACTCATTAAAGCTCAGCAAATTATGTCATTTCGGGATATTTCCTACTGGGAATATTACAGTGGTGTCGGAGCTACATTCTTGGCCAGCTGTGGGACTTGAAATGTTTCCAAGGCAAGAAGAATTTGCTCAGAAATTTGAAGGCTATAACAGAACTTTCTTGAAGGTGGCAGAACTCATGAAAGCATGGGTATCATCAGAGATGGCAAAAAGAAAAAATAAAAATAAAAAACCTAAGACTCAAGAGCCTCAAGAAGGAAATGAAACAAGCCCTAAGACAACCCTTCAAACATCATTAGAACCATCACATGACGCTGCAAAAATTGAAGAGCAAAGAACAGTGAGGGACTCTAACCAGCAGAGTGGGAAGTAGATAGAAGGGGTCATGGTTGGCAAGGTACATACGGGGCACTCATTGACCCACATGATCATGGGGAGTATTATAGCTCAGATCTATACCATGAGGATTGTAAGGTTCCACCTTTGGAGAGCCCTCCCATGGCTCAAGAGATAGAGATATTTGAGGCGAGTGAGTATTCATCTTTGGGGCCAGCCATAAACGAGGTACAGGTGGGTATCAAAACATCTAGCGTGAGCCCAAGCTTCAAGGCTGCTATATGAGAGGCATCAAAGGAGATTTGAGCACATAGAGGGACATGAGTTTGATGAGGATGTTATGCTTGATGAGCTACCTATGGAGGGGCATCTAGTGACTCAGGTAGAGCCCATGGTGGATGACAATGGGCAGTCATGTTTTGGGCCAGCCATCGATAGGGAGCACATGTTGGAACTTCAACACAGATCACTTCAGAGCCACACGAATGGGGCTCACAACATTATTAGCCCGCCTGTATGCAATGGACAAAGAGAGGCAGAGTTACCTAGACAAATCATATGGGATGATCAGGTTAGCAGGATAGAAAGACATGAGTTGAGTATGGTACAGTATCAGCATGGAGGATTAGCTCTGTGTACAAGAGTTCGTGCATTCGATTTCTCTCTTGGGGTTGGATGGCGAGAAATTATGAGTTGGTACCCAGTGTAGTGGGTTGGACATATGGAGATGGTCGTAATCAAGAGCGAAGCTCAACAAGAGCTCCCAAACATTGGGGATACTGGAGGCCCAAGTTGGCATTGGGATCCAGTTGGGGCCTCCTACCATATCCTCAAGGCACAAGATGAAGGATGTTGGGATCCAGGTGGGATTCCCCACCACGTCATGGATTTGGCTGGTGAGGGTATTGGCAGTGTGACGGATTGGGTGACTGAGCATCCACACACTTGCAAATCTCCATCAGCATTAGTGACGGGTTGTATTGACAAGGGAGCAGGTAAACTCCCCGAGTCGTTTGGGAATGTTGGTTATGCATGGAGTCATCGAGTGAGTAGCATACTCTAGCAAGGGCTGGTAGTAGGAGATGGCAGCGACAAGCCACCAGACAGGGCATTGCATGGAGATAGTGTTCTCTCATTGGTATATTGGACACAAGAGCTTCTAAGGATAGGCATAGCAATGTCATTCCCGTTCGCATGCAAGGAGTTAGGCCACTCAGGTTTGTCAGGGCAGATGAGGAGATATAGCTCACATCATAGAGGGTTTACTAGCAGAGTGGCAAATGCATTGGTGCATGTGGGATGCCAGCCGGTATAGGGTGGTACAACAGTGAGTGTTGGTATCCCATGGTGCACAGAGTTGTTCCACAGAGTTCAGTGCTATGCCGAGGAGTGCAGAGGTAGCACTAGCCCCACCTTTGAGCCCACACTGAGGGGGATGTATGAAACCTTTTGGGCGAGAGATTTTGAAATCTCTCAAGAGTATATACAGTGGTTGGTGGACCTTTCTCGCAGGCAGATGTTTAGACTCCAAGCGGTATTGGCAAAATCCTTCACAAGGCAGGATGGCAGATCACACAATATGATATGGCAGGCGTAAGGCAACCTTGCACACACCAGCTTGATTCAGGATATATGGATTCCATATATTGATTGCATGCAAGTACCCAAGACATGGTGCGGGTTGGTACCAACAGTTATTAGGACTACGTTGTAGCCGATTTGGCTCTAGGATCCAGGGATTTGGTTGGGTGATTGGCCACTTTATTTAGGGATGAGAGGATCAGGGCAGAGAGTGACCTAGCTCACTCTTGGTTTGACATGCGAGGGAGCGTTGAGGTCTTCGTCGTATGGCAAGGTCGGTTTTCCTTGTTACCACTCCATATCAGGGACAATGTTGGATGGGTAGGCCTTAACATCATGGAGATGCTTAGGCCAGAGGTGTTGGGACTTTATAGATATTTTGCCAACAGGTTCTAGGAGAGGAGGAGACAGCTTGCGCACAATGGGCAGACAGTCATAGTTAGAGTGGCACAGCATCAGTATGGTGGCACCCTTCTTCGACAAGCATGGGGACCGTGAATCATAGGAATCGGAAATTCAGCTACCCTCAGGGGTGAGGTGGTTTCTACAAGGGGAGATCATTCAAATCTTCCATTGGGTTTTAGCGGTTTGTTGTTGGCATGGGGGAATTCACCAGCATGGCGGGATGATCAACAGGAGGAGATTAGGGGGAGCTCATGCTGGGAGGATTCATCTCCACAAGGGTTGGATTGTATCCTCAAGAGCCCACTCCTCGACTACATGAGATTGACTACTCAAAAGAGCCACTTCACGATGAGTCGCTCTAGATTTTATATTATCATGATGCTCTACTCATGGACAATATGCAGAGGGCTTTTAGGGCCTTTACTATTGGAAAATGTAACTAATATCGGTATTCCTAATTGCATTTGAGTCATGATGTAATGTATTTGTCAAAAGAAAGAAAAAAATAATTATTACAAAATAAATTGACTTATTAAAGCATGGGTTTCATGCTTGGGTCAATGGTTAATAACTTAATAGGTCAAAGCCTCCATTGTAGGCTTCTAGGGTTTATGTCAAGTATCCTTGTCCATGTCATAATGTAAAAGACCCTTCTTGGGCTTCATCTATCAAGAAAGAAAATTATTTTAATGTAAAATAGGTCTTTTAGGTCTCCTCCACCAAGTCGGCCTCAAGAAGGACAAGTCAGTCTCATCAAGGGTATTCGACCTCACACAAACACTATATAAAGGCATCAATTCGACCTCATTTATAGCATCAACTCAACAAGTTCAATCGACAGTTGTTGGAGGCAGGAAAAGGGTATGAAATTCAAGGAATAAGGAAGGAAACCCTAGAGAAGGAGAAGGAAGTCTTAGTCAAGCATAAGAAGTCGAATTTTCTCTCTCCTTGTCTCACACATGCGAAGTTGTTGGGTTGCTAGCTCGGGTGAAATTTTGAAGTAGCTGGGGGTTGAAATTCTGGATTGTAGCTGGGCCGAAATTCTTAAGTAGTTGGGGATCGAAATTCTGGATTGTAGCTCGGCCGAAATTCTGAAGTAGCTAGGGGTCGAAATTCTGGATTGTTTGTTGGGTTGTAGCTGCTGGGCAAGAAAAGACTACTGAAGTTTGTTGAATCATCTTGGAAGGTTGACTTGGTGGAGGAGGAAGGTCTTTTGGTCAGGTTTAAGGTCTTGGTCCATCTCAATTTGATTAGTGGAAGAGTTTGACTGGGGTTTCCCCTAGAGTGGGATTTTAGCCTTGACCAAATGCCTACATCTGGTATTGTTGATCTTCATGTTTTGATTTGATAATTGCTTGATGAAGCTAAGATAAAAGAAGAACATAAAGAGAAGATAATAAAACTACAAGAATATCACAAGTAATTATCAACATAAGAAAATCTTTTTTGCCTTTCTGATTTTCCAACATGGTATCAAAGCTAAGGTGAAGAAGGAAGGAAAAAGGCAGCTTGAAGGTCAATTGACAAAAGCGTTAAGGAGGAAGGAACAAAAGAAGGTCATTAAGGAAAGGATCATATAAGAAGAGAAGCCTTTTATCTATAAAGACTATGAAAACCTCAATCAAGACATAAAACAAGCTAGAAGGAACCTCCAACTACAAGGCATAGAAAAAGAGGATAGATCTTTTTCTCGCTACACATAAAGTTTTGGATCTTGTTCAAGGAAAAGCTAAGGAACCTACAGATGATGCAGAAAAGGAGAAGTTCAGGGAAACCGACATCTTGGCCATGAATTTGATAGTAGATGGAGTAAAGGACAATCTAATCCAATATATATCCAATACAGATTCTGCTCAAGAAATGTATGAAGCCCTCTACAAGTTGTTCAACATTAAGAATATCGGTCAGATAACTAGTCTCAAAAATGAACTAAGAAAAACTAAGATGACAAAAGATGATATTGTTTCATTATTTTGTAAGGATCTCTAGGATAAGAGATGAAATCCAAGTTATAGATGAAGTTGTACCAGAGAAAGAACTTGTGATTGTTGCACTACTAGGTCTACCAAAATCATGGAGCTCATTTGCATTAGGAATTAGCAGTTGGAAAGACACACCTACCTTTGAACAATTGTGGAATGAATGTAGTCAAGAAGAAGCCCGCATCTCGTTAGTAAGTGATAAGGAGGAGGATGAAGAAGAAAACACTTCAAATGCCTACTCTGTTCATCACAAGAAGAAGGACATTCTAGAAGTTCAAAGGACCAAGGAAGAAAGTTGACCTATCCAAGATTGAATGGTACAATTATCATAAGATGGGACATTACAAAAGTCATTGTCCTGAAGATCCAAGGAATAAGAAAAGAAAAAGAGCATGAAAACATTGTTGATGAAGCTCCACCAAAGAAGAACAAGGCTGAAGAATCCGAAGTCAAAGATGTGAAAATTCCAAACTGGAACCCTATTGCAGCAACTGGAAATTATTCTCCTAATTGTTAATTTAATTCAACAATCTTTTTACTGTTTGTCCAATTTCTCCACATATTTCCATCCTTTTGCTGTTGACTTTGGAGGTGCCATGACAAATATGTCTGCATTTTTGTTGGCAATGGCATATTAAGATTAAAATTTAAATAAATGATAAAATAGTGAAATTCAAATACAAATAAAACTTGATATTTTGATTAAAAAGTAAGAAGTAAAAAAATCTATTGAATCATACTAGGTCCTAGGATACATGGTTTTGCACAATTTTCTTTTACTTCTCATTCTTTATTTAGTGAGATTGAATGCCAATCCTCAAGCAAGCACAATTTTCTTTTACTTTTCAGTCTCTATTTAGTGAGATTGAATGTCAATCCTCAAGCAATCATTAAGTTCAATAGCAGCCAACTCTCAAACCCACAATGTTCACTATGAAAATGGAGATACATGAAATATTCGAGATAAGCTTATTTTCTGATCAAGGTGAAAGTGATATAACTTCAGCCTAACAATATGTTTTTTTAATATAAATTCTAATTTGAGTTTAGACAAGTTTTAAATCTTCCTCCTATATTTTTTCACAATCACTAGTGAATATTTTATTAGAAAAGGCTCTAGCAAAATTTGAGAGAGGAATTATACTGTATGACTGTCATACTATGACACAAAAAGAACTGAAATTAATGAGACACTAAAATTTAAAACTACATCAAGCTCTGCTAAATACTAATGCTTTGCTCCTGAGTACAATACAGTGCAGCTGATGCATGAAAAAACCATTAAAAATCCATGAATAGAGGGTTTGCAAATTATTTTGTTATTGACTGGATTGCCATTATGTTTCTAAGAGAAGGCTCACTTCAGTGCTCGTTCATAGAAAGACTGTATTTGATTCTAAGACAAATAGTAATGGTTTTCACTCTGAAATTTAGGAAACTGCGTGTAGGGATCAGATTAAATCATTAAAGAACAATAGATACCCATCAAATATCGGAAATTAGACATTAAAATGTCTTTTTAAAAGATGAGAAATGAAATATGGATGAAGAAAATTTGGAATGACATCTCCAAGATGAAGCGCTGTCTATCTAAAACTTTCGTCATATGGAACTTGGAAGATAGATCGTGGCATCTGTAGCCTGTAGGTTGCCTAAATTTCTTAATTATTTCCCTAATTTTTAATGGGTTAAGAACCGTATCTCAACAGTAAACTGGAACAGAAACCCTGTCTTTATTAGGCTAGAACCCTGATAGGGTGTTTGACTTATCTTTTAATATTGATCACTTCTAAATCTTATTACAAGCATATAGAAGTTATCAAAACTAGAACTGTATTGCAGCTGGGGAAAAACAGTCATATATATTATAAACAATGCATAAAATACTCAAATTTTAATAAAAAGATTATACATTTAATGATTTATGTACATCATTGTGTAAAACCAAATCATTGGACAACGAATATGCAAAGTTTGCTGATGTATATATCATGTAACTGTATCTTACACCTACATTTTGATATCTAAATAAGGTAAGTGAAATCTAGAATTTAAGGTAGTTATCTGGTGCTTCCAATTCCGTTGCACTGCTAATAATTAGAACTCAATATAGGGCAAGGTGGTCAGTTATATGGGAGCAGAATAACTGGGGAGGTTTTAGGCGCAGGCTATAAGTTTGGAGAACCTTAGCCGTGAATCGTGAATTGCTTCTCAGTTTGGATAGAAACCTAGCTTAGGCTGTCAATCCATTGCAATTTTCCATCACCCGTAAGCAATGATCAAGTCTGAAAGGTTTATTACAACTAATGGTGGACGACATTAAATCAATGAGCACACAATTAAGCGGATGGTTGTGCTCCTGTTTCAAAAATGAAATGATATAAAGATGACGAACGGATTATAGATTTAATGATGTGAGTTTCTTATTTAGACAGCTATAATAGTATATCATTTGCAGATAAAGTCAAAGATATTGTATGTTGGCCACAAATGGGCATTGGATGAATGATTTTGGATAGCAGGTCATGCAGAGGCTCATCAGAATATAAAACCAAGTATCTGAAAGCTATATGGTTGGGCCGGGGAAATCCAAAGCTGATTCATTGCTGGGTTTCGAAGTTCAATAGAAAGGGGGGAAATTACATATGGTATACAAGCCCCACATCCCGTAATATCACAGTGCAAATAATGCACAAGCAATATGAAATATCTATTGTATGTTAATGTTTCTACAGAGTATGTCCAAAAAAATTTGCAAATTAAGGCCAATAAACAAACGCATTCACAAAATCTCCTGAAAATATCGGTGATAAGAGAAAACTTATAACTTTTGAGTCGAAGGTACCTGGGTGATGGGCCCTGTGTTACGTGTCGGTGTAACGTGTTCTAGTCGTGTTGCGTGCACACTACAGTCAAGTTTTGACGCCGAAGCTCGAAGCATGCAGCAAATCGAACGGAGGTGCGTGCAGCAAATCACGATTCACACTGCGTGACTGCAGCCTACGAGTCACAACCACACCGATCTCCTCACTTCAGTGCTGCAGGACCACACCGATCTCCTCAAGGCTCACTACTCACACTGCGTGACTGCACAGCGCAATCAAACGCACAGCAATATGCCAATACAAATGCTCTACTCAATACTCCCGACAACTTGTGCCAAAACCTTAGAGAGCCATCGTTCATAAAGAAATATTTGGCGGGAAGCATTGCAGAAAAGCAGTATGCAGCCCATGGTTTTTCTCATAAAAAGCCAAATAAAACCGTCAAAAAAACCAACGAACCCTAAATCGAACCTTAAAAAAATTCGATTGAATTCGCGTTCAGGTGCGTTCAGGTTCGAACAAGTTCATTCAGGTTCAAATTCGATTAGGTTCACCTTCGGGTTCGAATTTCAGGTTCGGCGAACCTAAACGAATTTCAAAATTTTTTTGAGGTTCGCCGAATTTCGAACCTGAACCTTCAAATTCGGCGAACCCTGTGACATAGCATCCA
>APFE030667011.1:5221-16538 GCA_000404065.3 Pinus taeda | reverse complement strand
CCGTAGGGCTAGCTACGAGGCTGAATGGTTTGATGTAGCTTTGAGATTTGCCTTTCTCAGCCTGAGGTGAAATGTCAAACGCTAACAGGTCATACTCAGTGAACACCCGGGTGGGTATGTACCTTGAGAGACAATGACTAAGGTGTCTATAAGTCATTGGTATCACCAACATTGTGCTCTGATCTATTGAGAAATAAAGTTGTCAGTCAAGGCCTTATTGTGGAAAAATGTTGGTTACTATGATGCTATAACAAATAGATTACCAATCCAATTTCTCTTATGTGAATTCTTCAAGATTGAAACATAGCCAAACACCTTGTATTGTTGTATGAATACCTCCCTAGTTAAGAGGGAGTGTTGAAGGAAATGTAACTAGGTTAGGTCTTCATAAATGTATTTTGGATATTTGTATTTATTCAAGAAAATAAATATTATTTTTATTATATTTGACAATGAATTTCTTGCTCATTGAAATAGGTCTAGCGCATGTTAAAGTGCTATAGGTAAGTCAAAGAGTTAAAAGAATTATGTTGAAGACCTTAAGGGCACGTTACACTAGGTATACTTATGTATTAGAGTCAAAGAAAACACCTCTAAGTAAAGTCAAGTCTCCTCCAAGCAAAGGCACCATCAAAAGAACCCATCCAAAGCAAAGAATTCAAGTCGGCCTACAGTCAGAAAGTTGGCCTTCAATTCAACTTAAAGGAGGGACAAACCTCTATATATAGAGGTTGTCCAATCCCTCATAATGTCAAGCACACATCTTTGAAATCAACAAAGCAAGAGAGCCTAATAAAGGGTGAAAGAAGTCAAATATAAGGAGGCTCTAGTGCAGCGAAGAAGGAGAGACTCAAACCGAAGTGAATGAGGATTGTATATAGGGAAAGTTGCAGTCACATGTGCGAGAAAGGGAGGGTTGTGTCTGCGATTATGACAACAAAAACTCACAGTCAAACATCTCTCATTGTTTGGGCTTAAAACCAGGCCTACAAGGCCTCTTACTCAAGCTAAGAAGAAGGAACCTCAAGCGAAGGAGAAAGAGCCTATAACATCAAGTAAACCTCTCACACGGGTGAGAAATTAGGGCACAATTATACCAAGTCTGCACCTACACCTTGAAGAAGAAGCTCATTTGGTCAAGAAGAAGGAAGGATCATTACAAGGAAAGGGACTCATCAAAAGGTGTCTCTTCTAGAGCAAGTGTAACAAGGTGTATCAAAAGTTGAAAGAAGAACGAAGTTTCAGAAGAAGGAGGATGAAGTGCCGGGAACAAAGTGCCGGAAGGAGGAGGACAAAGTGTCGGGAAAAACAAAGTGCAGAAAGGAGGAAGGAATTGACTTGTGCTTGTAGGATATTCTTGTCAAGGGTCTAGGGTTTGGCATTGATCAATAAGGAGCTTCAATAAGAGAAATTTATCGAAGGGCTTTCCTCTCAAGAGAAGATAAGTTTTGGCCTTGGTAGAGAGCCAACATCTTGTGTTCTTGTTCTTATGTTTTTAGTAGCAGTTTGACGAAGTACACACACATACATTAATAGTAAGAAGAAGAAGATTAAGATAACAAGACAAATTGTAAAAAGACTCCACAAATTGTTATCAAGTCAAGAAGAATCACACTACACCTAATTGCCCTTGATTCTTTAACATGGTTCAACTTGTCATTTTCTTCTTTTACTTGCAAAACATAAACATTGTTTTTCACAACAAGTTCAAGCAAATGAGGCTAAAAAGATTGAATGGTTGATGCACAAATTACCGAATCATCATTTGGAATGTATTCGTATGGTTGAATTTTCAAGATCATTCTTTGTTGTGGTAAGAAGAAGAGTAAAAAGGAAAGCGTTGTTACACAAGAATCAACACTTGCAATATTTATGGTTGTCACGCAAGAACCAACCATAATAAAAAATGTTGCTACACATCAGAAAAGAAGACTCCATCACACAGTTCAAGAAAGTTAATGCAAGGTTGCATGAGGACATGCAACACCTTTAGTTGGGGGGGATGTTGGGTTGCTCAAATACCATCTTTTTACCAACCTTTCACTTCACTTTTAAACCATAATTCTCTTTCCCATATCCTTACATTAAACTATTTTCATGATTGCATCAAGTTTAGACTTATTATTTTCCAATGCATTTGTTTTAGTGTTTTTGAGTGAATTTATGATTAAATATTGGAAAAATAACATGTTTTCACTTATATATGAAAGTGAGATGAGTTTCATGATGTTTGTAGGTGTATTTGAAGACTCTAACAAAGCCATATTTGACCACCAAGCCTCAAATTCGAATTTCTTCTTCAACCCCTTGAATATTTGATGAATATTTTGGAGATTCCTTCAAGCATACTTCATGGAGAAGAATCATGGAAGTTTTGATAAGATTTCTTATCAAAGATATTAGAGATTTGTGAGAGAATTTGTAGATATGTTACTTGCTAAGTGTTATCACATGGTTGTAACCACATGAGACATTTGTGGATCTCAAATCTTTTTTAGTTATCTCAAGTTTATGTATAAATACGAGTGCCTCCTCCATTCCAAAGGGAGGACTCTTGGAGCATGTATCCAACTTATGATGGAATAGAATAAATCTTCCTTTTATATAAATTTACATTTTATAGTTTTAGATGTAAATTGCTTTAATGCAGTGTGTGAATTTATGGAATAGTTTGTCACTTTGCTCTTAGGAGAATTGAACTCACTCCAAATGGATCAAGGAAGCATTTTATTTCATTATAAATAGTTCTGAATATTGGTTAGATTTATATGTTGGATTAGAATCTTGATTGTTGATAAGTCCCATGAAACATTACGAAGAGACCTCCTATAAGGGAGCCTAGTGTTTTCTTACCAACAACAACTAAGTCATGTAACTCATCTTAATGGTTTCTATAGGTTTATATACTTTACTGTTTTCATTAGGAATACTTGATCATTTTGATTGTTGATGGGTCTTGTGAATCATTATGGAAGGATCTCTTGTAAGGGAGCTTAGTGTTTTTCTTAGCTTAGTGTTAGTTGCCTACTCCTGCATATATTTTGTTGGCATCATCACAAGCTTGTGAGTATCCCTAATTGATAATTTAAGCAATTGAATTGCCCGACATAGGTTTTGATACCAAATAAGAATTTTGAGGAGAAAACATAGTGCACACAAAACTATTTGTATATTACATTCAAAGCCAAATTACAAACCACATAAATAGTGCTCATGAGATCCAACAAATTCCAAACAAGGAGCATATTGTTGAGAAAATTCCTCAACAAAACTCCAACAACCAACAAACTAATCTTACCTATATACTATTGTAAGCATTATTTCAAGTATATTGTTGTTATAGCTTAACTTGTACATAGAGGAAGTACACCTTGTGAACATACAATTTACTAATAAATTTTAAAAACCCACAACTCCAAGAGTAAGAGGAATGAACACTATCCTTGACTAATTTTATAGATAACCCTATCCAAAGTGGAAAATAGAATACATTATAAATAAAATACATGATGACATTAATATTAATTATAAATAACGATGACAATACCTTCTATATTATAGAATAGCCTTCTTAATACAAAAATAAGTGATTATTAGTATTAAAATTTAGTGTAGTCAAATTATTTGATATTTTTATTTTTTTCAAATAAGTTTTATTCAAAATCTAATAAGGAATTGTAAACTTAAGCCACATAATTTACACAATTTAAATACTTCAATTACTTTTTAAAATATTAAATCCATTTATAAATATATTTTAAATAATAAAAATTACAACATCACCCAAAGGAAACCCAAAAAAATAAATAGTTAGATTGCTACTTAAATTTTTTATATATTAATTCAACGCACTTTAAACCCAAAAAAATAAATAGTTAGATTGCTACTTAAATTTTTTATATATTAATTCAACGCACTTTAAAATGTGTGGAATCTCACCATCATGATGGGAATCAACGATTATGGGTGAGAAAGATTTGTACCTAAGAGAGATTTGTAAGGAGAAGCCAATTTACACGTGTTGAATTTCTAAGATTGAAAAAAATAAATTATATTGTGCAAGTGATAATGGTAAATTTGACAATGAGATATTAAAAAGGAAAAAAGAATGGCTGAAATGATGGCTTATGATTGCTAATATTAAAAAAGAAAAGGAATAGTTGAAATGATGATAAAGAGGAATGTAAGTATATAATTGTAACTAAAGAAGATTTTCAAGATATCAATAGAAAAATTATATATTAAATTAAAATTTAAAGTTTTAATTTTTAAATATTTTATATTTTTCAAATAAAATTACATAAATTTTAAATATAATTTAAAAATAATTTATTTGGAGAAATTATATTAAAATTTTATGGTCAGAAGAAAATAAAAAATATTTAGATGATATTGCATTATTATTAAAAACAAGTAAGACCAATAAAAAGTGGTCAAAGAAGAAACCATAAAATGCATTGTGTCATACATTTATTGATGGTGAAACCTCCTCACCAAAGAAATGTCCTTTTAAGGGTAAATGTTTCATTTGTAACAAAAGGGGTCACATGGGAAAATATTGCTTCAAGAAGAAACCAATTAAAAACATTGGGTATGGTCAAACTCTTGGCAAGAATCTATCCCATTAAGGTAACTAAGCTAATGGAGTTAACGAGTTGTCAAATAAGATAGAAGACTTGTCCTTACTATATGCTCTTTCTTTTAGTGTTATGTGCAAGAATGTTTGGTATATTGACTCAGGTGCAAGCATGCACATGTTTTATACTAATAATAAAAATTCATAGAAGTTAAGGGAAGCCCATTATATTTAGCATTTTTGGATCATGGTCAATCTCATGAGGTGAAATGAGAAGCCTAGGATATTTAGTATTTTTGGGTGATTTTCCATCTCATGAGGTGAAAGGAGAAGGAACTATTCATATTCAAATGCCAAATGGAGGTATAGCACCAATAAAGAGTGTTTTATATGTAGTTTACTTTATGTTAGTGATCATATTATGGAAATCAAATTTAATAAAAGTTGTTACACAATCTATAAAGATGGAAAGTTGATCTACAAAGGTGTTATAGATGGTGGCTTGTATAAACTATTTGTAAGTGTTGTTGAACATAGAGTATTGATGCGTGATGAGGGGACACTTATGGAACTCTAGCATAAAATATTTGGTCATTTAGAATGTAACACCCCTGGTGAAAATTTCATGTAATAAAAGTTAATAAAGGCAAAATAATAACCACGGTTGATGGGACATTTATTCCAAGTTTAATGTTGGGCAGGGCATCCTAGTTGTTGAGAAATGGCAACTAGAAATTCCATTTTATTTTGTCCTTGAATTAAACGGAGAATTAAAATGGAATTATATTCTCATAGCAACTTGTAAATAGTTAATTAAGTTTGATTAACATAATTAGCTTGGGAATTTCGAGTTCGAAGTCTTTCTGTAGTCATGTATATGTTCTCCTTAAGTTTTAGGGGTCCAGTATGAGTTTAAATTAAGTTGGAAATTAGGTCACTTGGTTTACTGAGTTAAGTTCAATTAAATTAGTTCTAAATTGTTTTTGGAGCTAATAGAGGACTAACAGCCAGTTGGTGCACTAATGCATCCACTAGTGCTACTCTAGTTAACTGAAGGTTCCCTCATGAGAAACTCATACATGTTAGTTCAGAGAAAGACCTAGTTAAGACTAGAGTATAGGGACATGTATTATCAATGGTATTATTTACTAGATTGTAAATATCATGCATGCATCAGAGATTGATCCTATGTTTGGATTGTGCAGTTTTGAATGCATGAGTTCCCTTTAAATATAGGCTATTCATCCTAGGAATTACACAAGAGATTAGGGGCTTGGAGAGCTGCATAATTGGCTAAGTGTTGGCCAAGGGCTAGATTGTGAGCTGAGAGAGTTGAGCATACTTATGCGGAATTGTTCTAGTGAGAACAAGCTTTGTATCTTTACTCATATTTCTTATATATGCAATACAAATAGTGGGGTTTTGAGAAGTGCTTTCCCCAGATACATCTTGTGTTATGTGCCATTGATTTATCTTCTTCATGTTCATATTGTTTTTGTCGATCTATTGCCTTCCGATGATTGAAAGTAGAAGTATATTATTTTCTACATGGTATCGGAGCTAAGAACAATATACTAGAGGAGATTTCGAAGTTTTGAGTGTTGGGTTACAAGTGAAATTCGAATTTGCAATACATACTTCAGGATCTGCAGATGGTGTTCTAATATTTGCAGCTCAAGTATGCCTTGGAAGGAAACTCGAATTTTATAGGTTGGAGGGACATAATGGAGGTTGTGCTAGAGGATAATGGCTTGAAGGAATTCATTGATCAAGAAATTCCTAAGCCTGCAGCATCGGATGCACAAAATTTGGCCGAATGGAAGAAGTGTGTGGTGAAGGCGAGGCAGATAATCCTTGAGGGAGTTCGAGACCACATTGTCTCGAGTCTCCATGGCAAGGAAACTTTGTATGCTATGTGGAAAGCATTATCGGACTTGTATCAGAACAACAGTGACCAAAGGAAATTGGCACTGAAGGACAAACTTCAAAAAATCAAAATGGAGAAAGGTGAGACTATTCCAAAATACTTGACCAAGTTCACTCAATGTCATGATGAACTTGGAAGTGTTGGAATCCCAGTTTCTGAGGATGATATGGTGAGTCTTACTTCTAGGACTCCTAAAGAGTTGGCATAGTTATTAGGACTCTGTCAATGGTCGAGAGAAGCTGTCGGATTGGGAACAACTCTGGTCGGATTTGATGCAGGAGGAGATCAGGAGGAACACCAGGGATGGCCCTTCATCAAAGACTGACGATGAAGAGAATTGTGCCTAAGTGATTAAGGTGAAGAAGGGGAAAGGGAAAGCTTCCCATTCAAAATAAAATTCTTATCATGGATGTGAGAAGAAAGGCATGAAGAAAGTTAAGTGCTTTCATTATCATGAGTTGGGCCATTTTGCTAAAATTGTCCACTCAAGAATTCCAAGAAGAAGTCCTTAGGAGGAGCAGCAGGTGATGCTTTGGCCTCTCAGTTCGAATTGGAATTTTCCCTCATTGCATGCATGGTGTCATTAATGATGGGAAGTGTATGGTACTTAGATAGTGGAGCTTCATTCCATGTGAATGATGACAAAGAGTTATTCAGTGACCTGGAGGAGAAAGATCTCAAGATTCATATCAAGATGGGTGATGAAGGGAAGTATAATGTTATTGAATTAGGCACGACTACTTTTCAGAGGGAGCATGGGGATACACTCACCTTGAATAATGTTATGTATGTGCCTGGGTTGAAGAAGAACTTGGTATATGTTTCCATGCTTGAGGATAGAGGCTTTGATGTGATCTTCTCGAAAAGAAAGGCGTTCCTTCGACACATAGCCACGGGTCAGGTAAAGAAGATAGGGATTCAAGTGAAGAATCTTTATAAGATGGAGGTAGAGGAATGTGTTGCTTTGAGCACAAAAGCAAAAAGGGTGCAGAGTTGAGACGTTGGTGAGTTGTGGCACAGGCGATTGGGCCACTTGCATCATGGGAATTTGAAGATATTGCAACAGATCTCTATCGGTCTTCCCAAAGGTACGCTTGAGCAAGTTGATACATGCAAGGGGTGTACTTTGGGAAAATACACCAAGTCTTCCTTTCACAATGGAGATAGTCGAGTAGAGGATATTCTAGAGTGAATCCATTCAGATGTGTGTGGACCATTCTCAATAGCATCCACGGCCAAACAAAGGTATTATGTTAGATTTGTTGATGACTATTCTCATAAATGCTGGATATTTTTCATGCATAAAAAGGATCAAACATTCACAAAGTTTTGTGAGTTTAAAGCATTGGTGGAGAAAAATTCAAGCAATAGGTTAAATCTCTACGAAGTGATAACTATGGTGAGTATGTCTCAAACCAATTTAAGAACTTATGTGCAGCGGAAGGGATTAGACGGGAGTTGTTGACACCCCATAACCCTCAGCAGAATGGGGTGGTCGAGAGGAAGAACAAAAGCATAGTAGGGGCAGTTAGGGAAATGTTGCATGATCAGGGCCTACCACTAAACTTGTGGGTTGAGGCATGCAACACAACAATTTATGTTCATAACCGTAGCCCACATCGGGTACTTGAGATGAAGACACTAAAGGAGGTTTATTATGGTAGGAGGCCATATATTGGTCACTTCAGGATTTGGGTCATCAGTATATTGCCACATGACCAAAGATGCATGGAAGAAGCTTGAGCTGACATCAAAGTTGGGGATATTTGTGGGGTACACTGATACACCTCACATTTATTGGGTGTACTTGCTGACCAGCTAGATGACAGTGGTTCGTAGGGATGTGAGGTTCATTTAGGAGAAGGCCATGTGATTTTCCCTTGAGAGAGAGCTTGAGATACATGTAGTGAGGAGCTTTTAGCTCCTAAGATTGAGGAGCCTCATATTGATGTGGAGGAGCCACATGCAAAGAATCTGGGAGTGGAGACATCAACTTAGAAAAAGTCTTCCAGAGAGGGAAGAAAGTGCACCAGAGAGGATGAGATATTGTTGGATGATGCACGGGAGAATATGGGAGCACCTACTTCTTAGCGCATGCAGAGGAGGTCACCTGAAAGGTATACTGGATACATGGCTCTTATGGGAGAATGTGTTGTGACAGAGCCATCTTCCTTTAAGGAAGCAGCGCAGCAGTCAGTTTGGGTTGATGCCATGGTGGAGGAGTATGACTCTAGAGTTCGTAATAGTGTTTGGGATGTGGTCTCAAGACCGAAGGACAAGTTAGTGGTGAGATCACATTGGCTTTACAAGGTAAAGTAATTTGCAAATGGTAGTGTGGAGAAGCACAAGGCTAGTTTGTGGCCCATGGATTTTCACAAGTAGAGTGGATTGACTATGATGAGACCTTTGCTCCTGTTGTAAGGTACTCATCGACCAGATCTATGTTGGCACTATCAACATAGATGGGTTGGAAGATACATTAGATGGATTTGAAGTGTACATAGAGTAGCCTGACGGTTTTGAAACCTTTGACTATGAGTCGCATGTGTGTCGGCTCAAGAGAGCGTTGTATGGGCTGAAGCAAGCACCCCATGCTTGGTACACCAAGGTAGATAGCTAATTCACCGAGTTGGGCTTCACGAAGAATGAAGAGGATGTGAACTTGTACCAGATAGTGGTGGAAGGTAAATTGTTGATCATTGTACTTTATGTTGGTGATCTCATACTGACATGTGATGATCAGTTGATCAAGTCTTGCAAGGAGAACCTTGCAGGAGAGTTTGAGATGAAGGACATGGGGCTCGTGCATTACTTTCTTGGCATGGAGGTATGACTGGGAGATGGGGAGTTGTTTATGTCTCAGGGCAAGTATGCCAATGAGATACTCAGGAGATTCTGCATGGAGAGAAGCAAACCCATGGAGACTCCTCTAGCAGGTAACTGGAGGAAGGATGATGCTACTTCAGGGGAAGTAGTGGAAGTTATTGTTTACAGGTAGCCTGTGGGTTCACTCATGTACTTAGTGAACACATGACTAGATATGTGCTATGTAGTTAACCAGCTCAGTCAAGCGATGGCTAGGCCTATCAAGATGTATTGGAAGGTGGAAAAGCATGTGTTGAGATACCTTAGGAGCACTTCTCAATATGGATTATGGTACAGACAGACTAAGGGAGTGAAGGTTCAAGGCTTCACCAATGCAAATTAGGCAGGGATTCCATCCAACAGGAAGAGCACATGAGGAGGGATCTTCAATATTGGGTCAGCGACAGTTTCTTGGTACAACAGGAAACAAATACCAGTTGCACTTAGTTCGGCATAGGCAAAGTACATGGTTTTGAGTCACGCAGCATGTGAGGCCATCTGGATAAGGAAGATCCTGGTTGGTTTGTTTGGTCAACAAATGGATCCAATTGTTATTTACTGTAATAATCAGAGTTGTATCAAACCCTCTGAAAATCTAGTTTTTCATGATCAGTCCAAGCATATTGATATTTGATATCATCACCTCAGATATTGTGTATTGAGGCAGATTATGTTGTTAGAGTACATTCCCATGGAGGAGCAATATGTTGACATTTTGACAAAGGCATTGTTAAGATGTAAATTCGAGTTTCACAGAGACAAGATCGGGGTAGCTGATAATCGCTTTCTTATTGAGAGGGAGTGTTGAGAAATGGAAACAAGAAATTTCAGTTTAATTTGTCCTTGAATTAAACTGAGAATTAAAATCGAATTCTATTCTCATAGCAACTTGTAAATAGTTAGTTAAGTTTAATTAAGTTAATTAACTTAAGAATTTTGAGTTGGAAGTCTTTTTGTAGTCATGTATATGTTCTCCCTAAGTTTTAGGGGTCCAGTATGAGTTTAAATTGAGTTGGAAATTAGATCACTCAGTTTACTGAGTTAAGTTAAGTTAAATTAGTTCTAAATTATTTTTGGAACTAATAAAGGAGTAACAATTAGTTGGTGCACTAATGCATCCACTAGTGCTACTCCAGTTAACTAAAGATTCCCTCATGATAAATCATGCATGTTAGTTCAGAGAAAGACCCAGTTGAGACTAGAGTGCAGGGACAATGTACTATCAGTGGTATTATTTATTGGATTGTAAATATCATGCATGCATCAGAGATTGATCCTATATTTGGATTGCGTAGTTTTGGAAGCATGAATTCCCTTTAAATACAGGCTATTCATCTTAGGAATTACACAAGAGATTAGGGGCTTGGAGAGCTGTAGAATTGGCTAAGTGTTGGCCAAGAGCTAGCTTGTGAGTTGAGAGAGTAGAGCACACTTGTGCGAAATTGTTCTAGTGAGAACAAGCTTTGTATATTCACTCATATTTATGATATATGCAATACAGATAGTGGGGTTTTGAGCAGTGGCTTTCCCCAGATACATCTTGTGTTATGTGCCATTGATTTATCTTCTTCTTGTTCATATTGTTTTCATCGGTCTATTGGCTTCCGCTGGTTGAAAGTAGAAGTATATTATTGTCCTGTGCTTTAGTACATTGCATGAGCTTGTGAATCTATAGGATTTTCTAAACTAGTGTGGGTGTTTATTGGTTTATTATGGCTAAGGAAATTGACGAAGGAAACAACTAAGGCTTTGGAAAGGAAAAATGGCATTTTTGACACATTTATTTATGAAAATAATGGAAATTAGGAGAAAATGAAGGTGAAAGGTCACAGGTTTCATGTGAGAAGGCATATTATGAAACCAACTCAAGAAAAAGATAGAAAATATAGATCAATGCCTTAGAATTCAGCCTCTTCGAGGGGGTAACCTCCTTTACATTACATAAATGA
>APFE030667008.1:115020-130192 GCA_000404065.3 Pinus taeda | reverse complement strand
TTTTGTCATTTGTATCATCCAAGAATTGTTCATTTATGTAATGTAAAGGAGGTTGCCCCCTCGAAGAGGCTGAATTCTAAGTCGTTGATCTATCTTTTTTTTGAGCTGGTTTCATAACAAAGTAGCACATTTTAATGAAAAGACTATCTCACATGTTGAAAGTATAATCATGTGGGAATGATTTTTCTTTTAAGAGTGTAAGAAGAATGTGGAATTGTGATCCCTATAATAATATGAATGTTTTTAACATTAATGGATTGGATGCCAAAAGATCACGCAATGCAATTTTGTGTACGAGAATACTTACTTGCACTAACGGATTCTTCACCTTCACATTTTCTACACATTGTATAAAGAAAGGATATTGCAAGAATTTTAGAATAATATGTCAAAGCCACATTTATTATCACCAAAAATCTCCATGTTGAGAAGTTCAGCTAGGCATTATCTTATAATTCATTTCGAATAAAACAATCCTTTCACTCAATGATCTCTATCAAATTTATTTAACGGGCAGAACAAATCACACTTTATACGTGAATGATATATTTGTAGTGGTCTTACAGTCTCCTAGATGGATTCTGCAATCCTTCTCTAATGGTCTAGACCGTTCTTCCAATAACTTTATCAAATCAACACACAAGCACTTCACCAATTATTTTTCATACCAACAATCACTCCCAACTCTTTTTGGATGAAGACTATACAATCACCACATCATGGCCACATTAAAGTGGATCCATTTTCTTCACAAATTTTCTCTCCTACCCAATGTTGTAGATGGCCACAAAACTAGTGGTACAATTCAATCAACAGGGCATATGAACTACCTGCTTTGATACCACTGTAAAACACACAATTTGAAAATCAAATACAAACATATATTAATTGATCTCAATGAATGATGTACAATTTTCACATATTAATACATATAAGAAACTATTGAATTAGTTTCTAGGTCTTCTTGGACTCCAATAACTCCTCACCATAACACAAACTAACCCAGCCTTTAACCCTTAAGATTAGTTGTCTAATAGTTAGGCCATTAACATCTTTCCTTACGTCCCAAGAAAATAAACGAGCTCTTAGCCAAGCATGAAAAGTTTCAAGACATACTTGAGCCCATGATTTTTTTAATATGATGGCTTTGAAAGAGTTGAATATATTATTTTGTGGGAAAAAATCATATTTCGTTTTATTATATTTATGTTATTTATATTTTAGGTTTGTTTATTTATGTTATTATATTCAGGTATTATATAAGAGAGTAAACTAATTATAATAAGAATTTATGTTTTCTATATTTTTTTGTTAATTTTTTTTCTTTATTTTTCCATAAATGACAAAGTTCATAATAATTTTTATATAAAGGATAAAGTTTATAATTATTACAAATTAATTAAATTACATTTTTTTTTGAAGTGGTTAAATCTAAAAGAGATTAATATGTGCTTTTTAAAAATATATAAAACTTTGAAATATTTATTATAAAAGATAAAAACAATTATAAATTCTGAAAAAAATGTATTTTTGGAATTGAATATTTTAATATTTTTCTTAATTACAATATCTATTCATCGAAATAAAAAATGTTAACATATTCTAGTTGTCACCATTAAAAATGACCAAGTAGAAAAGCTAATGAAAATTAAATTCACTTCAATTAGAGAGCATTGCAAATAGTGAAAACAATGCATATATAGGGAAGGAACTGAAAACGCGAACCAGATGGGAGAAGCTGAGAAAATCGCGTAGCCAGGGTTTCGAAGTAGTTTAGCGCCTGCTCCTAATGGAGGAACGCAGAGGAGGGAGATCCCCTCCCTCCTACAAAAGTGTTGTTGCCAGCAGAGGCAATTCCCCTTTGGGCAAAGTCAGAGATTCTGTGGAAGAGGAAAAGAGTAATAATGAAAAGGAGACAAATGGAGGTAGGCCCAAGGAAAATGTCATCACTAAAGACAAGGAGGAATAAGACAAGAGCCAGGGTACAAAGAACAATAAACAAAAGGGACCGTGCAAACCCAAAATGGAGATTACTCCTAGAGTAGTGTTAAATGATCCTGCACTACAAGCACACAGGTAAGATATGGGGACCTACACTATAATCTATAAGTTTATGGGTCTGTGGCCCACAGAAAACGATTTACAGTTATGGATCAAGTATCACTGGAAACCCAAAGGAAGTATAGATCTTCATCTTGGGTCAAAGGGTTTTTTCACTGTGGTGTTCACAAACATCGAAGACAAAGACGAAATATTTGAAGGAGGACCCTACTTTTATGCAGCAGCTAGCCTATATATGCGACGTTTGAAGATGAACTTTGTTCCAGAGTGGGAAACTTTCACTTTGGTACCAGTCTGGGTAAGATTCTATCCTCATCCTCTTGGTTATTGGCAAACTGAATCACTTGCTGCTATAGGCAACAAACAAGGACGTTTTGTCAAAGCTTCGGAAGCCACAAGAAAAGGCAAATACACTTCCTATGCAAGGATCTATGTAGAAATGGATCTATCAGGAGCTCTTCCAGATGAAGTCATCCTGGAAGTTTTTGATGAGGAATGGGTCCAAATAGTAGACTATGAACATATCCCGTTCATATGTTGTAAATGCCATGAACATGGACACTTGTTCAGAGATTGCCCTCTTAGTCAAGCAGACAACAAGGGGAAACCTAAGGAAATGAGGGACATAGATAGCTTCCAGAAAGTTACAAGTAGAGGAAAAAGCGGCAAAAAGGATCAAGGAAACTTCGTAATGAGGGTCAAAAGGTCAGTGAAAATAGGTATCAAGCACTGGAAGAGAATGTAGAAATGGAAAATGAAGACCAATATATGGAGGATGGCCCTAATGAAAAGGAAATGGAAATCAAAGAATACTGCTACCCAACACAAGAGACAGATAATAAGAAAGAAACTAAAATGAGTGAAACTGAACTAGAGATGGATCAGGAAATGACCCAAAGTGAAATAGATCTGGAAGATCATGAACTTCAGGAAATTGTAGATAAGGAACATCTAGATCTGGAAGGGTTTTTGATGTAGGGATCCATGGGAGGGATAAACTCACTACCCCAAGAAGAATGCAACAAAATTCAGCAACTATTCTTATGGAAAACTCAGGAAAGAGGATTAGATAAAGGAAAAACCATTGAAAAACAAGAATACAGAGGAGTGAAAATAATGAAATCAACTCGAGGATTAGCGACCAAAAATGCAGGAAAGAAGAGAGGTAGGAAAAAGCAGAAGGCGCTTTTGATGGAGTGTGAAAATTTAATGATAGACTCAGGTAAGATGAAAGACCTAAACAGTTACTCATTTACAAATCTTTAAATATGAAGCTCACATCATGGAATATTAGATGTCTCGGTAGTAAAAGAAAACAAAGAATGCTTAGTCATAGAATGAAACAGGAAATGCTAGATGTTATCTTCATCCAGGAAACAAAATGTTCCATCCAGAAAATAAAACAAATTCACAGCATACGGCTCAATAGATTTGAGTTCCTAGAGGTTAAAGATGAAAACACAGTGGGGGGCATTTTTACTCTTTGGAATCCAAAGGAAATCAGTATAACAGATGCAGAAGCATCTAGAATTACTTATCAACAGTCATTCAACCAGTGGGAGATTCAAAAACCTTCCTGGTCACAAATATTTATGGTCCTCAAAGAATAGATGACAAACTCAAATTGTTAGAATCCCTAATTGGTCTCAGGAACAGATAGGCTAGGATTCCTTGGATCATGGGAGGGGACTTTCGTATGATTAAATCTCTTTCAGAAAAAAAAGGAGGCACCAGAGCGCTCAACAAAGACTCCTTATCATTTCAGACTTTCATAGATGAGCTGAAATTGGTTGATGTAGACCTAAGAAATGGTCTTTTTACCTGGAACAATAAAAGAGGAGGTGAGGCACAGGTAGCCGCTAAATTGGACAGGTTTATGATATCAAAGGACCTTTTGTTTACACATAAAGAAATAATAGCAACAGTCCTTCCCTTTGGAGGTTCCGACCACTGGCCGATTCAAATGGAAATCAAGGGTTTGATTTCTCCCAGGAACAGGCCCTTTAGGTTCGAGAATATTTGGCTTTCCCACTTGGATTTCATCAGCAACATTGAAAAATAGTGGTCGGAGGACTTGCAATTCTAGGGCTCAAAAATGTACCTCCTTCATAAAATACTAAAGCATGTCAAGTCCAGGCTAAAAGAGTGGAACAAAAAGGATTTTGGTAACATTTTTGTGAACAAAAGATCATTGGAAATCGAATTACAGGAACTCAACCAAGCTCTGATCAAAGATAGCTTTGAAAAATTCAAAAGTGATCAGGCTAATAAGCATCACCAAGAATGGGATAATTTATGCAAACAAGAGGAGACATTACGGAGGCAGAAGTCTAGGGTTCAATGGTTCAAGGAAGGAGAGTGGAATACAAGATTCTTCCACAGATCCACTATGGCTAATAGAGCATACAATAAAATCTCAACGATGAAGGATGAGAATGGACAGCTCCAGAACACCCATAAGAATATTGAAGCCGTGCTTGTTCAGTATTTCCGAAACATCACCCGAGAAAACAATCCAGATAGGGAACATTCCATCAAAGAAATTATAAGGAATATCCCTAAGTTGGTGTCTAGAGAGGACAATTGTAACCTCAATAGACTTTTTATTGAAGAGGAAGTCAGCGAGGTTCTCAAAGACATGAATAAGTACAAAGCACTAGGTCCAGATGGTTTCAATGTGGATTTCTTTAAAGCTTGTTGGCATATTGTCAAACAGGATATTCTGGAAGTGGTGGAGGATTCTAGGTCTAGCAAAATGATCCTGAAAGCCCTCAACACTTCCTTCATCTCCTTGATCCCCAAACATGAATCAGCTTAAACTACAGACAAATATAGACCCATAGCTTTATGCAATGTGGTTTACAATATAATATCCAAGGTAGTGGCAAATAGACTTAAACCTCTCCTTCCTTCTTTAGTTTCAGAGGAAAAATCAGGTTATGTGGAGGGTAGACAAATCTTAAATAACATTATTCAAGCCCATGAGGTGGTCCACATGCTTAACAGTAAAAAACAGGCGGGGATGATCATGCAATTAGATATAGCCAAAGCCTATGACAAAGTTAATTGGATCTACATCAAAAAGGTTCTCACTAATTTTGGGTTTGACCACAACTGGATCCAATGGGTGATGGCTCTAGTGACCTCTTCCAGCTTTTCAATTTTGGTGAATGGTTCTCCCTCATAGATCTTCATTCCTTCTAGAGGCCTCAGGTAGGGAGACCCACTCTCTCCCTTTATTTTCATTCTTATGATGGAGGGACTTGGCAGATCTATTAAGCATGCCAAAAAAATGGGAAAAATCAAATGTTTTCAATTATCTGAGAATGGTCAAGCTCTGACTCACCAAAAATTTGTAGATGATACCATGCTCCAAGGGCTCACCACAGTCAAAGAAGCTTCAGCCTACAATCAAATCTTGAAGGATTTTGCTTTGGCTACAGGTATGGAAGTCAATCTTTCTAAGTCAAAAAAATTATTCTTAAACACTAACATTGCTATTGAGAGAAACATTTCAAGAATTCTGGGCTTCCAAAGGGATTCCCTCCCCATAAAGTATTTGGGAATTCCTATCATAGATAGACCAATGCACAAAAGTATCTGGGAATCAATGCTTAATAAATTGCAAGACAAAGTCAAAAATTGGACCTTTCGAGTCTTGAGCCTGGCAGGCAGGTTGGTTCCGACAAAGGCGGTCTTGCAATCTATCCTGATTTTCATGTTATCTGCCCTCCCAGTGCCCAAAGGTGTTTTAGAGAAATTCGGAAGCATTCAAAGAGATTTCCTCTGGGCTAAGGAAGAAACTAAGAAGAAATGGGCCCTGGTCTCTTAGGACAAAATCTATAAACCCAAGAGACAAGAGGGACTAGGCTTGGATGATCAGGAGATTCTGAATAAAGTTCTAGGAGCCAAGCTTTCATGGCACTGGGTTCAAGAGCCAAAAGCACAGTGGGCAAGAATCTGGAAAGAAAAATATGGCAGCTCTTGGCACACTAAGGAGCTCATAAGAATGTCTGGTAATGTAAAAGGTTCTCACATCTGGAATAGAGCTTGGGATAATAGAAGCCTAGTTCAAAATAACAACTTCTGGAAAATCAGAGTAGGAGATCTTGCACTCTTTTGGGAAGATAAGTGGCAGCAAGAACCAACACTGTTAACAAAGGACTTTGATAGTCTCAAGCAAGAAACAAATCACCAAGGGTTAAACAAAGTCAAGGATTTTTGGGATCTTGCTCAGACCTCAGGAAAATGGAGTAGTTGGAGGAACATTGACTGCAGAGATGATAGCCCTGTTAAAATTAAGGCAGAGGCTCTTGGGAGCTTGCTTAAATAAAGGATGATTTTAGTTATAGAGGGGCAGGATCAATTGAGATGGGGCATCAAAAATAAAGGTAACTTTAATCTTAAGGAAGCCAAAAGTATTCTTCTTGGGCTTGATTACAGGGTTCCAGACAAGAAATGGGAGCTCCTCTGGAAGCACCAAGGTTGGATGAAAATCAAGCTTTTCATGTGGTTGGTTCATTATAATAAAATTTTAACTTGGGACAACATTAGGAAAAGAGGTGTTATGGGGCCTTCCAGATGCCATCATTATGAAGAACAAGAGGAGAATATGGAGAACATTCTTAACAGCTACTCTGATACTACCTGGTTATGGGATTCATTCTCTTCCATTTTCCATCAGTTAGATAGGGACAGAAGTAGTATCACTAATACCCTAAACAAATGGAGAGTAAACTTTTTAGAGAATGAGTTCATTAATCTGGCCTAGGCCTTCATGCCAAGCTTCATTATCTGGAATGTTTGGAAAGAAAGGAATAAAATGATTTTCAAAAATGAAAAGTCCACCCCACATTGTCTATTTGATCTGATCCCAAAACAGCTTCGGGAGACAGTAAATACCACAGTTCGCAATCGCCCCAAAAATCGTCCCTCTTTTTATGAGCTGAGAATTATCAGACTATTGGGAATGAAAGGGATTACTCCCCAAGGCCTAATCAGAAAGGACACAACTATGGATATAGGGAAGGAGTCCTGGCAACCTCCACCGGAAAGTTATTTGAAATACAACATTGATGGGACGTCAAAAGGTAACCCACAAACAACTGGTTTAGATGGAGTTTTAAGAGATGAAGAAGGCAAAATTATTTCTATCTTCCACTATCATCTAGGTAGAGCCACAAATAATATGGTAGAATTAATGGCTCTGGAACAATGTCTAGAGTTTTTAATCCAGAACCAGTGCTCAAATGTCATTGTTGAAGCGGACTCGGAGATTACTATTAATTCTGTGAAAATAATTAATTGTGGTACTTGGCCGGAGAAAGTTTCTAATCACTGGAAACTAATCCTGGTTTACCAAAGAATCCATGTTCACCTCCAAGGGCTTCGAACGATGAGTTTTAACAATGTTCGACATTCCGCCAATAAACTAGCAGACCTTCTGGCCAACCAAGGGGTGAACAATGCTGATTGTGGGATGGCAAACAAGTGGCGGGAGATTCCTCAAAACTGTTTAAAAACTCTTTGCGACGAACAAGCTGTAGAAGACAGAGAAATGTTTCATTATCAAACCCGGATAGCAAGTATGAATTGATTTATCTGACAAGTGTTTTCTTAACCTATTTGAATGCATATGGTAGAAAGGCAAGCCAGGTTATGTCTCATTCTCTACCAGAGTCAGGTGATTGGGATCCTTAGGTTCTTGGAAGACAATGTACGAGGTCATTGTTTAAACAAGATTAGTATCGGGAATAGGCGCCATGGAAAGAATAGACAGAATATGAGAATTGGTTTTCTGGCTGCTGGTATTCTCCCCCTTCCTACTTTTAGGTCTGAAAACCATGCCCGAGTCAACTCTCCGATGATTGCTCGTCTCATGAGCAGTTTGTGGTTTTTTAGTTTCGGAAGCGATACCATTAGGATTGCTACATGTGGCCGATGGATTGACTTGAAAATGCCCTTAATCGCACATTATCTTTCAGACATGTTCAGATGCGCGATATGATTCCTGGCCATTGGATCTACTAGCCAGAATCAATGGCAGGGTTTGATTGTTTGGTTTTGTGGGGCCAGGTGTGCTTTATTCATCACACTTTTTTGGCGCATCTTTTCCCTCTTTTGCGGGGTGTGGATTTCACACGATTAGGGATGGGGTGTTAGTTGGTCGGCTTCGGGGAATGTATATGTACGAAACTTCCATAGTGGATGGGGGCTCTTGTAGCCTTTCCATGTTAGCTTCTCTTAAGATGGGTGCCCACCGTAGTAGGGTGGGGGATCTTTGACATTAGCAAGGAATCCTTTTCTCGTCTTCCTGTAAAGTATCAGGTTTTTTTACAACATGTAATTTTTCTTTTGATTTAATGAAATAGAAGGATCATTGCTTGCTTTAGCAAGAAAAAGAAAATTAAATTCACTTCAATCAAACCTCACTTTGTAAAATTTTCGTGACCTATTTTGAAACATGGCTATCAGGTTTATAGTATAATGTTTTGCAATGTAACCATTTTAGGTTTATATATAATATATAAACCTTTTAGGTTTATAACATTTATAATATATCATTTTAGGTTTATATATAAATAATATAATTTTTAGATGTTTTTAGGTTTAGGTTTATAAGTATCAATTTATAATATAATTTTTAGTTACTAATTTTAGGTTTTATATTTAATTATTAAAACTAATAATAATACACTGTATTAATATAGTAATAGTTAATAATATTGTTATTTGTTATTAGTATTAAATTTGATTAATGTAAATATTATTTTTTATATAACATTAATAAAAATTAAAATATTAATCACAATTTTATATTACTATTATTATTAGTAGTAGTAGTAGTAGTAGTAGGATTAATAATAATATTAGTTTAGTATAGTAATAGCTAATAACATTATGGGGCTCTGACGTGGCTGCAGGTGGGCAGGTGGTGTGCGCACATCCCTACACCTGCACAGAGATAGAACAATATTTAACTCGGTAGTTTTTGGGCTCCCGCGATAGCTATTACCATCGAATTTCAACTTGTCGGCATCTGTTCCCTATGTGCATGGTCAACTGATCTTTCAATGGTTTCGGTGGCGGTTTCCGTCAATGGACAAGATGGACATCGAAGAGGAGGCCCTATATTATTCCCTTGATCAATTTGAGGGATAGTCCATTTTCGGCAGTTGTACCCCTAACCCTAACATTGATTGCTTTGCTCTATCCTACTCGGGTTCCTCAACGATTTCCTCGCTTCTTGGAACCTCCTCTTCGCCACCATGCTTTGGATCTCTCTCACTGGAATCATTGGACCTTGATTTCCCCCTGCTATCCCCCGGCACTCTCAATCTTCTCACCGCCATATTGCCTCCATCACTCGCTTTCGATCCGCTTCCTACCCATAACCCTATGCCCCCTCCTGTTACTATTCCCCTATCTTTTGTAAGCCCTCATACCCTCCTGTCAGGCTACTTTGACTCACCGGTCATCAAGTCTAAAGCCGCGACTCCTCTAAAGGATGTGGGCATGGATCCATTGACAAAACACCCATTGGCGCCAAGATCAGGGAAGAGGAAGGTCAAGTGCATGAAAACTTCAATAAAGTACCTCACCATTACTTTTGGTGAAGATATCCTGATGGGCAAGATAAGGCCAACAAGGTTCTTGTTGGGCATGTTAGAGGAAGAGCATACTCAGTGACCAGGCTCACCAATCGGGTAAAAGAAATCTAGGGGTGCATGCTATAGGAACTACCAGAGGTTCAGAGCTTAGCTAGAGGTTGGTTCGCACTACATTTTTCTGAGGTAGACTATACTGATTTGATACTTGCAAAATACTGGCATATAAAGATGGCACCAATCCTCCTCAAGCACTAGTCTCCACTTTTCAATCCAGAATGGGAGCAAATTGGAGCAAGACCTATATGGGTGTGATTACCAGGCCTACCGTTCAATTCTCGTTTGAAGTAGTGTTTATTAGGATTAGGAATTCCCTCGGTACTTATCTAGAATTTGATAAAACCTATATTCAGACAAAGAACCATGCGCTGGCCAGAATATTGGTACATTTGGACACAAGGGAGGGCCTAGAAGATAATATTACCCTAAAGTGGAGACACTACACCAAAGTTCATATTTTGGATTATGAGGGAGTTTTTTTCCACTGTAGAAGGTGCCACAAGGCAGGGCACAGATTCAAGGAATTCCCTTTGCTCACGAAACCAACAAAACCTATGGGCTCACCATCGCCTCAAAAGGGAAAGGCTACAGTTTCAGCTTCGTGGATCTACATCCCAGTCCCTAAACAACTCAATCTTGGTGAATCTTCAAAGGCTACAGAGGCAAACTTCAAGCCGCCCTCGCCCCCTCTGACTTGGGCAAGAGCTGCTGCAGCTGTGGAGATGGCATGAGAATCAGGTACTGCTCCTCTCTTTCCAATTCCTCTCATTTGTCTTCATTGTCACATTTTGTTGTTATATCTTTGGATTTACCTTCACCTATGGCACCTATAATCACATGCGAGATATCCATCCCTCCACCCATCATCACCTCTACTTCCCCTACCTTGCCTCCAACCCCATCCTCATCTAGGGTTTTGGCCATCTCCGATTCGGTATTGCCTCATTCTTACAATCTTTGCTCTCAGCATTTACCAGGTCCTGACATTCAATATGGTCTTGGTCTATCCCACCCTAGCCCATCTTCACTATCTTCCCAAGGGCATAAATCTTACCTATCTAAAGCCATCTAGAAAGCGAGAGCTGAAGTTGCCTCTGGCAAGCAATCCACTATGGAAGGAATTCTTAGAGTATTGTACACCTCGAGAGGGTTTCCACCATGAAATGCCTCTCCTATAACTACAGAGGTTTGGTTAGTACATCCAAAAAACTAGCCATGCATAGACTGATTGATATTGAGCCGACAAATATTATGATGCTGTAGGAAACCTTAGGCAATGCTGCTTCTATTGAGCAAACCCTATCCACCATCAAACTTGGTTGGCGCTTCCATGCCATGGATGCCATTCGTAGATCTGGGGGTTTGGCCATAGGATATAATCCTCAATCCATAAATGTATCTACCACTTGGGGAGGAGTGGGATTTATTGGACTGGATATTTTCTCGGCTGAGCTTGGATTAACCATTAGAATCATCAATGTTTATGGCCCCTGCTAATAGAGAGAAGATTTTTGGCACTTCTTTCTACAATCAAATATTACATTTGTGGATCAGGTAATCATTGGGGGCGATCTAAATTTATCCATATGTTATGGGGAATCCTGGGGATCATAGGCCCAAGTTGACCCCATGTCTAATTTCTCTAAGGACAGTCTAGACTAGCACAATCTTACAGATGTCCCCATGATCAAGCCTATGACCACATGGAGAAACAAAAGAGTAGGGGAAGTAACCCTAGCTAGAAGGCTTGACTGGTTCCTTGTCAAAGTTCCTCTACGTCAAAGACTATCCAGATATAGGATAAGTTAAAGGCCCCCTTCAAATTCAATCATGTCTAGCTATAAGATGTCGGATATACAAGTTTAGTCAAGGACTTTTGGACCTCCCACCTAATTACAAATTACAGATCAACGGCTGAAGGCTTCTTCCACAACTTATCTCAGCTTAAACACTTAACCATGGCATGGGAAAAGGAGAAAAAAGCCAAGGATGAATAGTCGATTATAGCCATTGAAGCTAAGTTGAATAATTTGTTGGATGATAGAAATCTTGGCTTTACCTCAGCAAATGATAAAGCAAAGCTGATTGAGCTTGAAAGGCAAAAAGACAAGATTCTTAAGGAGAGAGAAGAATCATGGAGACTGAAGAGTAGGGCTATATGGTTACAGGGAGGAGATGAAAATACCAAGTTTTACCAAAACTTTGCAAAGGGAAGGAAAAGTGCAAACGCTATTTGGAAAATGCCTCTACATGATGGAGAGCAAGCTGAAAATTTCCGAAAGCTATCTAGATTGAGCACCTCCCACTTCCAGAATCTGTTTAGAGCCCCCCAAGAAGCCAATCTAGTAGATATCATTCAAGTGGCTAATCTATTCCCTAGATATGTGGGGGAGGAAGCTGCGATTGAACTTACTTCATATGTTACCTTGGAGGAAGTTGAAGGGGTCTTAAAGTGGTTTAAAAAAGACAAAAGCTCGGGCCCAGATGGGTGGACAATCGAATTTTATCTGGCTTTCTATGAATTACTAGCCCAAGACCTACTTCAGGTGTTGGAGGAATGTTAGTCATTAGGCAGATTGTACAATGCTATCAACTCTACCTTTATCACTCTCATCTCTAAATCTAACTCCCCCGCGTCCTTCAATGATTTCTGGCCCATCTCCCTCTGCAAATGCCTTTAAGATCATTACCAAAATCATCACAAATCGAATCAGGCCTATCCTATCTCAGCATATTCTCCCTGAACAATTTGCATTTCCCGAAGATCACCAGATACATGAAGCCATTGGTACCACTCAAGAAGCCATTCATTCCATCCGAGTCCGAGAACTAAAAGGTATCATCCTCAAAATCAATCTGCCCAAGGAATTTTACTGGGTGTGTTGGCTTTACATAAAAATGCTTCTAATGCACCTGGGCCTCCCCCATCAATTTACCACATGGATCATGCCCTGCATATCAACCCCCACCTACAGTCTCCTCATTAATGGCTCTGCCTCTCCTTTCTTCCATGTTGAAAGAGGACTCAAGAAAGGTTGTCCACTCTCTCCCCTCCTCTTCCTGATCATCAGGGAATGCTTGAGCAGACTCATCTATCATGAAAAGCAGAATGTCAGATTATTAGGATTAAAGATTACTAATCTGTGTTTCCTTACTCATCTCCTGTTTGTGGATGATGTCCTCATATTCTTGGATGGAAGTATTCGTGATTTGGTTTCTCTTGAAAATATCCTTGCCACTTTTTACAAGGCCACTAGTATGATGGCTAATCGTGCAAAATATACCATTTCTCAGGCTTATACTTCTGCACAGGAGTCCAATTTTTCCTTGCATCGCTTCCCTTATTATCCCCAACCACTTGACCAGGGCTTCAAATAGTTAGGTTTCTAGATCAAGCCCTTGGGACATAAGATAGCCTACTGGACTTGGTTGATCAACAAATTTGAGAAAAGAATATCCCATTGGAACCATCATTTATTATCTAAAGCAGGTCGGCTGGTGCTTATCAAATCCATCCAGGAGGCTACCCCAGTATTCTGGATGGCATTAGCCTGGATTCTACAAAGAATATTGGCTCATCTCAAGAAAATATGCTACAGATACCTATGGAATGGAGGACAGGACAAATGAATCTTTTCTTGGATAAGCTAGAACAAAATTGCTTTTCCAAAAAGTGGGGAGGATGGGGCCTTAAAGACCTACCCTTTTTTACACATGCTCTGGCTGCAAAAATGGGATGGTCATTACTTATCAAGCATAATCTCTGGACATCCATTTCATATCAAAAATACATATGGCCCCTCCAAGTAATGGATTAGATTAGATTGCCTGGTTGGAATAGGATAGGCATATCATCAATTTGGAAAGCTCTATTGTGCTCACTTCCCCTCATTTGCAGTCACCTTACATGGAGAATCAATATAGGAACCAGTGCTCGCATTGGGATGGACCGATGGACTGGAGGAGGGGGTAGATGTTTCCTTGCATGAGAGCTTACCCTATTACTTAACCAACATAACATAAAAGTAATTACCCATATTGTGGATCATGAGAATTCCTCTATTCTTTCTTAAGCTTGGAAATCAGCTACTCAGCTTAACTTGCCTCCACACTGGCACCACATTTGGAATGAATATACTAACGCATTGAGTGAATCTCATATTTGCATCAAGGAAGGTCCAGACAAGCTCATGTGGAGTAAGATTGAATCTGGTTTCTATTCTCCCAACGAAGGCTACTTGTGTCTGATTCAAGACAAACAACCTAAAATCATTCTGAGATGGTGGGAGCTCATTTGGCAATTAAAATCTTCTCCCAGACCAAAATTTTTTTTTGGTGCATCCTTTGGAACAAGGTAGCTATAGGGGACTCGCTTATGTACATTTCCATGTATGGTCCTCATTGGTGCATACTTTGCAAAAACAACACCGAATCGACCGAGAAACTACTTATCACCTGTAATACAACTAAACAAATTTGGAAGGATGTGGTTGTTGAGATCAGGTTCACAGGAACATGGGAAGGTGACAGCATATCAGTAGCTTGGGAAGCCTAGAACATAGCTCATTTAGTAACAAACCTGTCATGCCTACCTCTGATCATATGCTGGTTAGTATGGATGGCTAGAAATAAACTAACTTTTGACAATGGCACGATCAGCTGGCAGTCCATTATTGCAAAAATCATTACATCCTATCATGAACTTCTTGAATATTCCCCACCTCACCGACGTAGACCTTCTAATCCTAATCCTATAGACTACTCCTCTCCATGGGATTATTTTGATGGAGCTGCTCAGCAACATGGATGTGGGGGGGGCTTCATTCTCTACCTCTCAGAACATCATTACTTCAAAGTCAAGTTGGGTTGTGGCGAAGGAAAGAACAATTTCACAGAACTTATGACTCTTTGACATCTTATGCATTTTTATTTAAATCATGACTGCAGAGATATATAGATCTTTGGTGACTCAAATATTATTAGCAATTGGATCAACAAGAATACTAGATGTCACACACACACTTTTAAATATTCTGGACGAAGTGATGCATTTAAAATCTCTTTTTAATACCATTCTTGTTCGTCATATCTACAGGGAGCATAGCCACAATGCCGAAGGACTATCTGAGGAAGCTATGCACCTACCAAGAGGACAGTGGATAATCCACAAACAGAGGGGTACCACACAGTATCAATACTATCACAGGCCTTATATAGATCAAATCTACCATCAAGTGGATGATTTCTAAATTTTTGCAGAACTACTGGCCATACATAAAGATGTAGTTAACTTAGTTTTTATTTATGACCAACACCCTGCGAAGTGTAAATATGTTCATATGAACTCTATATAACATCATCCTGCATGATGATTTTTTTATTTCTGACACAACCATTAACAAGAATGGAATTGTAGATATTTTGGACATACTGATACAAATCAC
>APFE030667008.1:103580-113758 GCA_000404065.3 Pinus taeda | reverse complement strand
TTTAATGTCCACTGAGACCAAATTGGTCTAACAGACCTATAATTTTCTTAGTTTTTAATTATCTGGCTCCTCGTCTTTCTTGGCGATCTCTATGGTCTTCCAACTTCCTTTATCTTGCATCTCCTTCATCTCTTCTGGTTCTTGGGACATTGGTATCTTAGCTTCGCGATCTATTGTGTTTGTCCTTTTGAAGATAGTCGGAGAAGAAGTTTGGTCTACGAGATCTGCTTTGCTGTTAAATGAAGATTTATTTTGTGCGGTATTCAAATCCTCATAACTGTTGATTTGTTGGGCGGGGCTTTCTCCCTGCTTGTCTTGAGGGTTGTTTCCTTCTTGCCTGATTTCTTGTGATCAAATTTTTCTCTAGAGTATTCCTCTTTTATCACAGTGTAGTGTTCTTTTTGTGCTCCTTCCCACCATGTAGATTTGTGGTGGTTTTTTCTAGCAGAATTTTTCTGTGAGGCTTTTGGGCAATTTTTGGCTAGATGGCCTATCTCAAAGCAGGATCGACATCTGAAGAGGACACTTTCATAATCGAGTTTCTGGTTCCACGCATAGTATTTACTTGTTAGGTTTATTTCAACTGGGAATCCAGCGCTGAAGTCCATTTCCACACAGATGCGTGCATAGGTGGTTCTGGCATATTCCTCTGTTTCTAGGAACCTACATTAAAATTTCCAAATTTCATTTCCAATAGCTGTTAGCGAGGAGAGATTCTAGAGATGCAAGGGGAGGCTTGGCAATCTCACCCAAACTGGTGCTCAGGTTATGACTGTTGTAGAGGGATCAAATGATGGGTTCCATGGCTTCATGAATAGACCTGATTTTTCCCAAAACCAAGGACTGGAATCTAGAATACATTGTTTGCTTTCAGGATTTTCAAAATCTACTATAAAGAAACCCCTAACACATGGGTAGATATTAATTTCATCAGAAATTACAGGCTTCCATACCTCTGAGATCCAATTGTGGAGCGTTGTTAGCCGCAGCCAAAAACCATTGAACCTGCAGATTAGGGAACTTTCGAAAAACTTCAAAGCCTCATCGAGTGAGGCCTGGACCACCTAGACAGTGGGAGTTGGGGCTTCACTGACGATATGGGTAGGAGCTTGCCCTCCAAAAGTGGATGAGCCAGTAGTTATTTTCGTGAAGCTAGGGGCCATATTTTACTTGCCTGTAGAACCTAACCACAGAGAAATAAGACAGAAGATAATATTAGATCTAGATTTAGCCACAAAATATTAGATCTAGAACCTAGCCGCCTAGATCTAGATCTAAAACTATTTAGATTTAAAAAGAGGACGGTCACCAGTGCTCCACTGTAACCCTAATAATATTGTTTTGTTCTTTATAACATTATTATAAAAATATCCTCCTACCAAGCCCTTTATGTGCACGACTGAACAACATATGCTACATGTTTCAATTCAGAATACGATTCCCCCTTGATCAGATGCCGGTTATAAAAGAAATCCTCAAAAGAGAGCCAGATTTTAAGCGCTGGTGAATTTTGCAAACAGACTCAGACATGGAGTGCTTGGCGAGGTCCCCTGGCAAAATGAGTCTTACTACTGTTTGGATCTCCTGGTAAATAATAGTTGGCTTCTTTTTCAATGGCGGCTATTTTCTTCACAGAAAAAAAAAAGAGCGGGCTGAATTTTGGCTAGGTGGTTGTAAGAACTGGTTCGGTGGGCTTTACTGAACCCACTGTGCATTCAAACCAGTGCACTGTTCGTTTCTGTTTCCAGCGGCAGAAACGACGGGCTTCCTCGTTTACCAGCAGTTCTCGAGCAAGGTCTCCAGCAGAAGATCCGATGATTGATCGCAGAAGATCACAAGATCCGATCCAAATATAACATGTAAAGTGAACATAGAGTGAATTACACATCATGTAATATCAATAATACTATTTATTGTCATCTTCATATTAAGTACTAAAGAAATTACATTTATTCAAGTAATTTTATTTTTATTTTTTTCAACTTTCAATTACTTTATGTATTTATTATTACTATATTTAAATGTAATTTTAAATGACAACATCTCTCCGATGCTGGGAAGTAGAGAACCTCTCGAAACAACGAAGATCAATATATCACTTATTTATTTTAGGAATAGTTTATAATAAGGCGATAGAAGTTTAATGAAGTATACTATCACAAGTTAGGCTCTTGTGATTTGAAATCGTTTTAGTTATATCTTTTGCATAAATCATATAGATATTAAGTATGTTACAATTAATACTTACCCTGGAGATATAGTTCAAAAGAGATTATATCTTTTTATTATTGTGTTAGAGGCCCATTTTAGAACTTAATATCGGGAGTGTAATTCCTTCCATACTCAAAATTGAGTTTACAAATATTATTTTAAAATAAAAATAAAATATCATCGAAATAAAAAAACAATGTTGATTAAAAATAGAAAATGAATTACAACATATTAGTTTTAATTAAAAGCATTTTAAAATATCATTTTATTTTCAATGTCCTCAGTACATTAGTAAGGACAAACTTGAGAAAATGTTTTCACGTCTCTAGAGGTGCAAACCTCTTATCAAGTTTTTAACTCAAAATATAGGTTTGCAGCTTGGAAGATATCCCTCTCTACCCTTGATAGATCCAGAGTTAAGAAGGATCTATGCTAGTTTATATATCAGAAACGCGTACTGCTTTTAATTTGAGAAAAATTATTTTTTAACAATGATATGCTAATTATTTTTTAATGTGATAAAATTTACCTCACACCAACCAAATTGTTCACCGCACACTTTATTTATGTACTCAAATTCTAATTTCATGTAACATTATAAAGGCAACACACAATATTTTGGTTATGTAAGTTTTCCAATCTCATGCAACATTTCAAACATAATAGGAGTTGGAATTTTAGTTTTATAAATATTCCAATTTTACATAACATTTTACACGTAATTAGAGTTGACTTATAATACGAGCTCACATTTTAGTTTTTTAAGTATCCCAATTTTACATAACATTTTACATTTAATAATATTTGACTGATGATTTATTGGTTTCACGTTTTGACAAATAATCTTATATGGCTTTTTACATTACAAACAAAACCTAATCTAATTGGAATGAGGAATAAGGTGTTGATAATATTTGGTTAGTTTGTTGTCCTGATGTGAGGAAAGATAGAATTTACAAACAAATGATCTCATTTCATTACTATAGGTTACAAATTATATAGATTAAGAATTTTTAAAGATGAAACCTAAAATAATTTAGGAAACAAATATTCCTTATACTCTTTTTGTTTTCTTGAATTTTGTCCACACTTAATTTCCTTTTACGATTAATAATATAATTGTATATATGTGATGTATGTGATTTTTGTTAAAAACTTAATTGAGAAATATATTGAATATTATTCTTTATTTTTCATTAATTAGTTTTTTTTTTCAACATAATGAGAACATTTCCCTCATACTCTTTATAATAGGAGCTAGCATTTTAGTTTTGTAAGTATTCCCATTTTACATAACATTTTACATGTAGTCAAAGTTGACTTATGATTTATTAGTTTCACGTTTTGACAAATAATCTTATATGGCCTTTTACATTACAAACAAAACCTAATCTAATTGGAATGAGGAACAAGGTGTTGGTAAGATTTTTAGTCGCATCAGTTTGTTGTCCTAATGTGAATAAAGACAGAATTTACAAACAAATGATCCCATTTCATATATAGATTAAGATTTTTTGAAGATGAAACGTAAATTGACTTTGGAAACAATACTCCTTCACTAAAAGAATCTGATACTCTTTTTGTTTTCTTGAATTTTGTCCACACTTAATTTCCTTTTACGATTAATAATATAATATTACATATATATTCTACACACACACACACACAGATATATAATATATATATATATAATTATATATATATAGCCATAGTCTATAAAGGGACTTTTGAAAGCGCTTTCGGCAGATTTTTTCCGCGTCAAAATCCGGTAGCAATTCATTGGAATCCCAAGTTTGTAGCATATTTTTGCACAATCAATGGCTCCCAGGGGTTTTTCAGGGCGCTGAATCCAAATATGCAGTTAAAAAAACACTATTTAACTGCTAAAATCAAGATTTAACCTCATTTCTTCTGCCGGATTCCGTCACCGGAATCTCCAAAAAGTCGCATTATAGACAACTCCTATATATATATATATGTGTGTGTGTGTGTGTGATTTTTGTTAAGAAAATTAATTGAGAAGCATATTGAATATTATTCTTTATTTTTCATTAATTAGTCAACATATATTTTTTTAAAGTAATGTTACATGTCATCATCTCCTTAGTCGGGTAGAGCACCTCTGGTTGCAATACCATTAATAATAATAATAATAATAATAGAATGCAAGCTTCAATGATTCATGATATATACCAAATATTTTCAGGACGAAATCATATATTAATTTCATGATATATACCAAATATTTTTAGGATAAAATCACATATCAATTTTAATGTTGATGATTTTGAACCACTTTTGAAAGCGTAGATATTAAAATTGATATGTGATTTCGTGCAAAAATAAAGAAATAAAATTGGAATATAGTAATGATGGTGATGATGATGATAATAATAATAATAGTAACAACAACAACAATGTAAACAACAACATCCATATTAATATTAAAAACATGTTGATAATAATTTCTTTCCAATATTGTTTTTAATTGTTTCTAATATAGTTTTTAATGGTCTTCAATCTATCTCAACCGACACCATTTTTTGGTTTCAAAACCTATTACCAAGTGTTAATTATTGCATCCTATACTGGATGACTAGGTTTAAACATATTAAAACCATGGTTAACCATCAACAACCACCACACCAATGGTAATAATAGTACAATCATGGTCAATAATAGAAAACCCATATTCAAAATATGGCTAAATGTAAGTCAAACTATATTCAAAGCATGGTTAGGTATAGTCAAAGATTTTTAGTTGTGGTTTAATATAATCAAACATTGGTCAAATGACAGTTAATCATAGTCAAATTGTGTCTATCTTAGGCCACCTTTAAATTATGTGTAATGTTGACCATTTCTTGCTCCATTTCTCTAAGTATATCAGGCCCAATGAGGACCTTGTTCACTAAATCATACCAGTTGATATGAATATTTCACCTTATCCCGTAAAGAGCCTCAAATGGACTCATTTTGAAGGACTCCTAGTAAGAAATGTTGTAAGAAAACTCTACTAGTGAAAGAAACTCCTCCCACTTCCTTCATTGTTGCATGACATACATCCTAAGCATGTCTACCAACACTATTTTTTCTCTCAATCTGCTCATATGTTTTTGGATGTGATGTTGTGTTAAGTGCCAATTATGTCCCTAGGCCAACAAACAACTCCTTCCAAATATTATAAGTAAACTTTTCATCTCAGTTTGAGACCATTTTCTTAGGTACTCCATACAACCTCACGATCACTTTTATGAAGACTTTAGCCACATCACTTGTTGTATAAGTAGATTTTACAGTCATAAAGTGAGTTGCCTTGCTCAATTTTTCGACCATAACCATGATGTCATTATTTTTCCTAGTTTTCCTTGGAAAGCCTATGATCAAATCCATTTTGGAATAGAGATAGGCTATAATAATCTAACTAGGTGCTTGCAGTTGACATTCAGTTTTTGACAGTGAATGCATTTGGAGACAAAGTCAGCTACTTTCGTTTTAAATAAAAAAAATTGTTGAAACTTGTTAATGAATTTTGATAACTTGGGCGGCCTGAGTATGGATTTCTATGGTATTATTTTAATATGAGCTTTTGCAAGTCGCTCTCATTTGACACATATATTCTATTTCTGAATATTATTAGCCCATTATTGGAGAGAGTAAAATTTCTATTCCTCACTCCTTCCAGTTCTTACTGCAACTCTTCTTTTATTCGTTGATATTTGGCATCCTATTGACAAGCCACTTCAATTCTTCCTTTGAGATCAGTCTCATAGGTACTCATGGCTACTATATGAGACAAATGCAATCTTTTGTTGAGTGTATCAACCACTCCACTCTCTTTGCCCCTAATATATTTAATCTCAAAATCAAATTGATTAATTGTGGCCAACCATCTAGCCTACCTGGCATTTCGTTTAGGCTAATCAAATAAATACTTCAACCCTCCATGATCAATCATCAAGATGAATTTCCTTCTAAGGGAATAATGTCTCCACATCTTTAATGCATGAATGATTTCCACTAATTCTAAGTCATGTGTCACATAATTTTTCACATTCTCATTTAACTTCCTTGACTCATATCATGCCACTTGACTATCCTAAATCAAGACTCCTTGGAGTCCTTCCTCACAAGCATATGTGCATACTTTAAAATCTAAATTTGGGTCCAGTTTTCTCAGCACTAGTGCATGAGTTAACAAACACCTCAATTCCTCAAAGCTTGCAACACATTCACCTATTCTCTCAAATTTGCGGCCTTTGTTTTGCAATGTCATGATTGGGTAACCAATCTTGGAGAATTTTTTAATGAATCTTATGTAGCATCTTGAAAACCCCATAAATGATCTGATTTCAGCCACATTCCTTTAAAGATTCTTATAAAGATTCTTACAAACCACTGATAAAGCTTTGAATTTTTTCCTTTTCATCCCTAGGGTAGGGCACATAGCTTGTTAGTTCTACAAATTTTGTAGTGTATTCTTCATCCAATAGTTATCCCATCCTGAATTCATATAACTCCTTGGATTTGCTACCATAGTACCTCTCAGATAGGTATTTCTCTGAGAAGTGTCTCTCAAATCTCCTCTAGGAAAACTCTTCTTCTTAAATTTCCTTGACATTCTTCAAGTCTTTGCACTAGATATAAAATTTTCCCCTTAGGCTGAAGGTAATTACCCTTGATTGCATGTCTCATGAGTAGTTATGAACCCTAAATTATTTTTCATCGCTAGCATCCATGCCTCTACTTCTTCAAACTTCTTGAATTCTTTTGGCATGACATCCTTCCCTTTCCTTGTTTGTTGAAAATGTGTTTTTGTTGTAGCACTAGATAGCTCATTAGGAATTCTTGTTCTCCTTTCTGAGGCAATAAAAGGATTTCCAACCCTCACTATTCCCTGACTTCTTTATATGTTCCTTCACTTGGATCTATTACCTTTTGTACCATTGGTCCTCATCTTTTACCTTCCTTTCCATGAAGAACTTTGCTTGAACTTATAGCTGGATCCTAGTTCATACAACTTTTGCCTCTGTAAATTTGATAAGTATCATAGTAGGATAACATTTAATTCAACCCAATTCTCTTAAGCTATGACAATAGTCTCATTTTCATCCTTGCAACTTGCTAGTTCTACCTTCAAACTTCTTAGTGTATCCATCTAGTCAAGAGAACCTACCTATTCTCTCTTCTCAACTAATTTTTCCTCATGCCCATGCTATGACCTATCAGTGATATATTGTGCCATATTATTGTTCATTCCATTTTTTTATTTTTATTTTTCCCTTAGTGTCTTCCTATGTGTTGTCATACACACATATTTGTTATCCAACCAATAATATCACTATGCATTCATCATTACCTTGTAAATCCTACCATAAACACATGGATACGAGACTATCTAGAACATCAAATTCCAATTTAGTACACCTGTAAGGAAAATACTATAGTGAACATGAAATCCATGGTTCAATTATTACAAACATCTTATAACAACATTCATTATTAGAGACTACACTCTACAATAGGTCCTAAGACATCATCACACTAGGCTAAAGCCCCTAGCTTGCCTCGAGAGGTCCAATGCTAAACTTGATGCTTTGATACAACTCTCATACATAGTCCCATCCACCTCATAGCACATACTAAGGGTGGAATAAGGTGTTACTATCATTGAGTCGAATTCCATAATCCTCTCATGAAAATGGATTTTGAAAATTTTGTAATTTTTCAAACTCCTGAAACCTAAAATAAACATCACCATTACGCTTGTCTCATTAAGAGTTTTTTCAACAATGTAAATTATTCTCTAATATGACTCATGTATCAAAATATATGACCATGTAAAGGTTAGATCGATAGCCTCTTACCAAGTTACAAACTCTACCATGTGGCACCCATGCAATTGTAGGTTTTAACCCTCTATAGAAATTACCTGCATACGAATTCTAAAACACATAAAATAAACAATGCGAGATCATAACACATAAAACACATATACACAAAGATTTTTGCCTGGATCCCAAAACCGTGACTACCAGCTTGATTTTTCATTATTTTCCTTTCAATGTTATAATACATATTTATACATGACGAAGCATCCAATACCATGGACCGAAAACCATCACGTCCAAAAAACATGTGCAGTTACGGGGACACCTGAAACCCCCCGTGACCCCATCCACTACACAATTGGTGCAACGAAGGGGCCCCTCTAACCCCCCAGTTACCTACGTGGGTTAGTCGTGGAAAGAATATAACACAACCCAACATTCTCCCACTTGTTGTTTTCTTTCCATTGGGGGCCACAATAGAGCTTAGTCATTTTTCCAGCCCTGAAATGCCCATTATCTCTCTACACCAAGAGAAATTCTCAAAGCTCACAGATTTTTTCAATGCATCTGCAGTATTCTTCAAAGTGTCCACCTTTACCAGCAACACCTTTTTGTCTTTTATCATATCCTTAACAAAGTGATACTGAACATCAATGTGCTTTGTCTTCAAATTATATGTTGGGTTCTTTGCCAAGAAAATTGCACTTTGGCTGTCACAGTCTATCCTTATAGCTTCCTGTACTAACCCCATACTTGAACACAATCTCTGCAACCAAAGTGCTTCCTTACTTACATGAGTGGCTACCATGTATTCTATCTCTGTAGTTGATAGTGCCACTACAAATTGATTCTTACTCATCCAACTAACTGCACCTCCAAATAGGTTAATCACATACCCACTTGTAGATCTTCTCTGATCCAGATCTCTAGCCCAGTCTGCATCAACAAAGCCACGAATATCCAACACTCTGTCCAATCCTAGTCTTCCTTGGTAGCAGAAACCATAATCACTAGTGCCACGCAATTACCTGAAAACCCACTTCACTGATGTCCAATGCTCCTTCCCTAGTTTTGACATAAACCTACTCAATACTCCCACTACATGTGCAATGTTTGTTCTAGTACAGACCATTGCATACATCAGGATATCGATTGCACTTGCAAATGGAACATAGGACATGTCTTCTTCCTCTTCTTGTGTCTTGGATCACTGTTTAGTAGATATCCTCACACCTACAAGAATAGGAACCTTCACTGGTTTACTATTCTGCGTATTAAACCTCTGTAATATTGTCTCGACATACTTCCTCTGGATTAACTAGAGCTTCCTCCTTTCCCAATATCTTTTAATCTCCATGCCCAAAATATAGTTTGCAGCACCAAGATGTTTCATGTTGAATTTGGAGGACAATTGGGTCTTCAAATCCTAGATAATTTCTTTGTCATTTCCAACCTGCAACATATAATCCACATACAAGACCAAATAAATAACATGGTCACCAATTAATTTAAAATACACATAGTGATCTACTTTACTTATGGTGAAGCCAAGTCCCCATATAAATGTATCAAATTTCTGATACCATATCCTTGGTGATTGTTTTAACCCATACAAATACTTCTTTAACTTGCATACTACTTCTTTCTTACCCTTCTCCGTAAAGCCTTCAGGTTGATTCATGTAGATCTCCTCTTCTAGATCCTCATGAAGAAATGATGTCTTCACATCCATCTGTTCTACCTCAAAATCAAAAGTAGCAACAACAGATAAAAGTAATTTAATATAAGTTACCTTGGCAACAGGAGAAAAAATATCACCAAAATCAATTCCCAGTACCTGGGAATAACCTTTTGCTATCAATCGAGCTTTGTATTTCTCCACTTTTCCTTATGCATTTGTCTTCATTTTGAACACCCATTAGCTACCAATGGGTTTCCTTCTAGCCAAAAACTCCACCAGATCCCAAGCCTCATTTTTATGCAAAGATTCCATTTGATCAACCATGGCCTCTTTCCAGAGTTTTCCATCCTTTGAATCTACTACTTCCTTCATAGTTTTGGGATCATCATCAGTAACAGACAAAGCAAAATTTGAATAGAAAGCAGATGGACTATACCTTTCTAGCTACCTTCTTT
>APFE030667008.1:64202-102829 GCA_000404065.3 Pinus taeda | reverse complement strand
TTCCTTGAGAAGTCATCTATAAATGATACATAGTACACAGACTTACCTAGTGATGGAACCTTCACAGGTCCAAACACATCACTGTGCACAAGCTCTAATATATGTTTTTCCCTCTTACCACCAAAGGGGAAACTCACCTGATTATGTTTCCTGTACACAATTTTCACATAAATCAAAATCTAGAGATCTATTACTCATACCTTCTACCATACCTTTACCATGAAGTATTCGAAGGCCCTTCTCCCCAATATGTCGAAGCCTTTGATGCCACAATATGGTATTTTCTCCACAGACCACTATATTTTCTGCTCCACTTTCAAGAACCACGGAACTATTGCACCCATCAACAATAGTGCTACCTTGCAGCTTGTACAAAGTTCCAATCCGAACTCCCCACATCAATACAAGTGCTCCCCGAACCATCTTGTAGGTATCCTTCTTGAACACTATTTTTACACCTACATTATCCAGCTTGCTCACAAAAATCATATTTTTGGCTAATGCAGAAATATGCAGAACAACCGGAAGTGTTCTAACCCTTCCACCCGACAGCTTTAACTTTACTTTTCTAGGACCAATGTTTATAGCCTTCTTGGCATCCCCCAAGAAGGCATCACCACCATCATATTTCTCATACTCACAGAACCACACTCTATGGGGAGTGAAGTGAAAGGATGCACTTGAGTCAATCAACCGTGCCTCATGATCTACATATGCACTTAAAGAAGTCAAGTACACATCCCCACCTTCATCTGAGGTGGTTTTTGCCTCTGTAGAAGGAGCATCATCATATCCCTTTCCTTTGTTACTACCTTTATATTTACAGTCCCTTTTGAAGTGGAATTCCTTTCCGCATTTCCAGTACACCACCATTATAGGTTTTCCTGGAGATTTAGATCTCCCTCTAGATTTAGATGTCCCACTAGATGACTTATTTTTGTTTCTGTTCTGGTACTATCCTCGTACAGACAAGGCTTCACCATTCTGGCTCTCCATATTTTCCATCTCATCTCCTCCGTCAGCAAGGATGAGACTATTTCATCAAACTGCAAGGCAGTTGCATTACTACCTATTGCAATAACCAGAATATCCCATGAATCTAGTAGAGAACACAACAAATTGATGCACTTATCTTCATCTGAAATTTTAATATCAATAGATGCTAACTGACTTACCACAATATTAAATGCATTCAAATGCTCTATCATCGAGTCTCCATCTTTCATCCTTAGGTTATATAGCTTTTTCCACATGAACAGTTTATTCTCTAGAGACTTAGATTGGTACAAAGTCCCTAACTTGTCCCAAAAAGCCTTTGCCATACCTTCCCCTGATACATTCAGCAATACTGAATCTGAGACACACAAATGTATTGTTCTCTTTGCCTTTTGATCCAACTTCTTCCATTCTTGATTGGAGAGTCCCATTGGTTTAGTACCCGAATCTACCTTGATCCACCAATAGATCCTCCATCTTGAGTTTCCACAACAAAAAACTCTGACCATTAAGTTTCTCGATCTCTATCTTTCCACTACTCACCATCTTCTTTCACCACCAGAATTAATCTTGCAGATCTCCCACTGAACAGGGTCTACCATAGACCCGAGTGAAACCCCTTAGTAAGAAAGGCGTCCCCTTGAAGCCAAAACTACTTTGATACCAAATGTAGGTTTTAACCCCATACATAAATTACCTACATACGAATTCTAAAACACATAAAATAACAATGCGAGAGCATAACACATAAAACACATATATATAGAGATTTTCCCCTGTATCCCAAAACTGGGACTACCAGCTTGATTATTCATTATGTTCCTTTCAATGTTGTAATACATAGTTATACATGCGGAAGCATCCAATACCATGGACCGAAAACCATCACGTCCAATACCATGGACCAAAAACCATTGCGTCCAAAAGACATGTGCAAAAATCATGCACAAAACCATAGGTGGGTCTGCCCAACCTAACCTAGGGTCCAAAACCAAAATCTTTCTGGGGCGTTGCCCTAGACCCCATAAAGTGGGGTTACGGGTACACCTAAAACCCCCTATGACCCACCCCCACTACAAAATTGGTGCAACGAAGGGGGGCTCCACCTCGCCTCTAACCCCCCATTTGACTACGTGGGCTAGTCGTGGAAAGAATATAACACAACCCAACGGAAATGTCCACATGGCACTCCATCGCACGATATATCATCCTTGTGTGGGTCCACATCGACACATAGTCCTATACCATGCCTTTGTGGCATGCCTATGTGGAATATGCCACATCATCACACGTGCCCCCCATTGGACCCCACCTTCCGAGGCTTTCATTTCATCGAACTCCCATAATAATGCAATCTCAACCCTAAGTGATTTCCTTCACACGTTACAGGGAAATTTACAAAAAATCAGATGTAAATCCTTCCATGTGAGTTGATTGGAGGATTTCCTGTCTCGACCCCTCTCTCCTTGATGTGTTCCCTTAGATGGCCATACCATGCACACAAGAAAAGCATGAGGTGAGATGAAACTATTTCCATCAAATTCGAGACATATTTCTCATCTGGGCTCGTAAATAACCTAAGCCAACCTCTTGCATTGAATGTTGTTTCCCCGAGGACTGAGACCTTGGGATTCCAATTATCTCTCAACCATTGGAAATTTATTCTGTCTCGACCTGTAAATATTTCTTATTTCTTGTTTCTAGCCCTACCGAGGCCCTAAGATGACATCATCCCAAGATGATGTGACATTGACATCAACTTATCCATGTGGCCTCCTACGTGATCACTACATGTCACCTATTCTTGGGCCACTTTCCCGCCCCGAAAAGGTAGAATATGACTCTCATGTCAACCTAGATGCACATGATATTGGCACCTACCTTGAGCCTCACTAGTCCAAGAATTCTAGCAGAAAGAAAAATATTTATTTTATAATAAATTTTGCACTCTCTAGACCTTGGGCACCCATTCTTTACAACTTCCTTGAGGCCTAAGATGGAAACCCCTTCATGGTTACTATCAATATTTTCCATGTCTTGGCCTTTGTCTCTTGGCCATGCTATTTTATTCACACTACCAATTTCCCCCAAGGTCTGAGACCTCAAGGTCCTGAGATGAAAAGTTGTTTGACGTCGATAGTTGGGAATATTTTCATCTCAGATTCCATATGTCAATCGTCGATACTCAGTCGAATTCATGCACAAATCTCTTACAATCTTGTATTTTATATAGACATATATGGATAGGTGTTTCAACATATATTTCAGCCAAGCTCCTCCCCTTAACATTTAGAAAATTATGCTAATTATCTTAAGCTTATAGTATATATAATATGCATATACCCTTTGAAATGTAGTTGATATGGATATATTTCTTGATATTATGCCTATATATGTGTGTGTGTGTGTGTGTGTGAATGGTTAAATGGGATGTCTTCAAGGCTTTCGACACTCATCTCAAGACTATGTCTCCCTAGATCTATATTATATAAAGGCCTCTTTCTTGATGTTTAACAATCCCACTATCTCTCTTCAGCTTAAATGGGCTTCAACCCATTTTAGCCATTGTGTCCCTTACCGTAACGGGACCATCCATATATATATATATATATATAAGAGAAGAATGCATGCTTCCCATAGGTAATCCCATCGCATAAGGCCCTCTATTACAATTGATTTTAATGCAAGAGATTAACCAAACAATAAAGTTTTTACCCATCTCTTGTACTCAGGGAATTATATAGAAATTATGCTCAGAAATAAACATAGAAGATAACCAACCGTTATCAACCACATGAAATACACCATGTCTAAGAATGATATGGGAAAAACCTTTCCTCACACTTGAATAAGCATAGTACCAGTTTTAACAACACAGTGAGCATTCACAACATTATAAAATATTCATATTCATAGGAATTTGGTTAAGTTCTTATATTAATAGTTTGGAAACTAATATTATGACTTCAAATTTCCTCCCAGACTTAGATTGGCTTGCACTACAGTGATTTTTGTAGCTAATCACCACAAGCCAGATTATAGATCTTGAGGAAGTAGTTTTCTTAATAACTCTCAACCATCAGCCGCATCTAGTGAACAAAGCCCATTTCTTAGGTCTTCTCAATAGGTATTAGCTATTACACCACAGGGGATTTTAATTCAACATCGAAAACCCAGGGGGCTCTCGTAGAGCACAATGAGTCTTAGTTGAATCCTGTATAGATGTTTTCATAAATAGAAGGGAGACTTATCAACTGTGTTACCACCATAGGAGTAAGACCACACTTACTCAATGAATTCTCAGTGTTGCAACACCTATTTTCTCAACCCAAGCTGTATTGAGTGAATATAATCCTTGAGTGCCCAAATCTACTAGCTACTTCCTAGTCGGTTTATTAGTCCCAGAAGAAAGCCACTACTATGTGATTCTTAGCCAGCAATCCCTCTTTATTTTATCAGATGAGATACTTTGATAGCGATCTCTTCCCTATGCACTCTCTCTGGAATTCGCTTTCACATTGGCATCCCTTAGCCTCTGCGTGCAATATGTGCATTAGCCCCCACATACCACATGTGTGTTCCCACCCTCTGCCTGCCTGTGTGAGTTTATTTTTTTTCCTTGTTTCCAACCTACTACCAAGTCTCCCCTTTCTTTAACGTTCTCATCCTTTTGTTTGCAGACTATCCCTAAGCAGAGTATGGGATTTCCCCCCTATTGGGGAAGCCCATACACTTCTTCTACATCGTAAATGTGTATGTAAAATTCATTTAAAGGCTACCAATCATCAACATGACTATTATTAAATAATCATCTTCCTCGAATTTCCCAAGTAACATCCTCCCCAAAGGTCTAAAATATATGTTCCATCTCTCAACCATTTAATTTTTCTTACATTTTCATAATTTACTTACATAAATATTTGCAAATATTTACAAGAGGTTATTTGCCAAAAAAAATTGTCCCAATGATTGTTTTTAGTGAATATGTTGTGTACACTATATTGCATTTTAAATTTTTTGTTGATGATCAATAAAGACATAAGACATGTTACAGAAAATATTAGAGATGTTGGATTAAGTGAAAATGCTCTTGACGAGTAAAACATGTCTCTAAGTTAATTTTGACAACGTTGTTGATAGTTTGAGTTGGGAAGTGTCTAAAAACTTAAGAAAGTGACTCTATGTTGTGACAAAGTCGTTGACAATTTGAGTTGGGAAGTGTCTAAAAACTTAAGCAAGTGACTCTATGTTTTGGATTTAACCATGTGGCTAGATACGCCAAAAGGAAATTTGTAAACTACATGAAAATAGGTAGTGGAAGGGCTATGTATAGTGATGCGTCAATTTAGGTCATACAAGAAATCTGTGGTTAAGAAGCACCTGAGTAATTCCTAAGGTGATGAAAATACATAGAAACATAGATAACAGAGTGATGGTTTTTAATGTATCACAATAGAACAATATTTGATGAGAAAAAAATGATTAATTTCCATATATTGTATATGATGGTCATGCTTGTTGAATTGATGTTGTGAAAAATGGTGAAAATGATGAAGAGTGAAAATTTAATGAAGATAGTGGAAACAAGACGATGAAGATGATGTGGGATATAAGATTATCACGTGGAAGTTCCCTTGATGATGTGGCAAAGTGATGTTGAAAAGAATGATAGGGCTGAAATCATGACATGCAAGAATGGTAATGATGTCGGGGCTAGTGATAAGGCAGATGGATGGATAATCTTGGGAGAATGTTTTTCACTTTAGATTTTCCACTTGAATCCCATGTGTTTTTGTTGGTGGTTGTTTGTATTGTGCTAAATTTATTATTGGTGGTGTTTAAATTATTTTATGTTCTATTTACATTAATTTTTTGAATCACTTCCTCTATGATGTAAGGATGTGTATGTTTATGCATATTATTAGACTAACTATAATAACACAAGGGGCTAACCTCTTGTTACAATGCTTGAGATGGAAGCATATGATTTTTCATCTTGTGGTTGTGATATCTTAGTAGATAAATAAATAATCTTTATTGAAAACAAGTGCAAAGAGCACTTTGTACCTATAAATAGATTCATTGATGTGAAATTAACAACATGTAGGGTTAGGAAGTAATCCTTTTAGATTATGTTTGTGATTATTATTGTTAATTATACTTGTTAATCAATTCAATTCTTTAGACCTACTATTACTTACATTCTTCATGAAGCCCCTAAATCATGTGCAATTTATTCAACAATCAAAACTATTGTTAACACACCTTCATCAACACTCCAATTTAAATCCACCATCAAGATAAACATTAGAGAACTTTTGAGGTCTAAAATGCACCTCAAAACAAAAATTTACAACGGAAATAAACTTTATAACAAAAAATAGGATTCAAGATGATGATGTCAACCATGGATGATTCACCATTTTTGAAGTAAAGAACTAAAAAGATTAAAAATAAAAATAAAAAACCTATTCTTTCAACTCGCATTTTTGACTTATCTCCCTTGGGTTTTACTCAACTTTCAAGTGGGAGAACTTGTTGGAGGTGGAATTTAATTCCTCATCCAAGGAGTGCCCATGTTGCATACTTTCGATGGATCGTGCTAAACGAAAAATGAAAAATACATGAAAAATGTGATTGCAATCACGCATTTTTCATGTATTTCTCATTTTTCGTGTAGCAGGGTGCATTGAAAGTATGAAACATTGGTACTCTTTAGATGAGGAATTAAATTTTGCATCCAACGAGTGCTGATCTCACTCAAAATTTGAGTAAAACACATGAAGATAAGTCGAAAAAATAGTTTCTCTTTCTTCCCTCTAAAATTTGATGATGTAATCTATTCTTATTTTATTATTTCCACTATTCTTTTATAATATTCATTTTGAGGCCCATTTTAGACCTGAAAATGTCTCTAATGCATAAAACAATGGTATAAGAGGAAGATTAGATGTAATATATGGAAGTCATGCTTTCACATAGTGCAATGTTTATGAAGATTATTCCAAGCATATTGAATCCTAGTAAAATCGCTTCTAATATTGTCATGGGGAGGCTATTTTTAATGGAATAAAGCTTAAAATACCATAGAAAAGTCGATATGGAGGTTTCCAATTGTTCTAGTTTGTGTGTATAGGAACACCATTGTTAGAAATTAGGTTGTGAGTTCTTATAAAGGGAATTAGAAGGTAAATCTAAATGGATTTAGGCTAAATGAATCTTCAAACATCCTTACAATTAATGAGGATATGCTTCACTAGGTTTTCACATAAGATATCATTGGCTGTACTAGAAATGTGAAAATGAGTGGTTTATTACATCAAAAAATTTCTTTTGTTCCAATGCTAATTGCCACGTTGATTAAGCTTGGGTGTAGGGTGTTGGTTTGATTAAAATAGAATTGGTTCTATGGACCCTAGCTTATCATAAACCTCAAGTGAGGAATATTGGACTTAATTTTTATCATCATTGGGGGATAAGGGTTTGAACAATGGTAAAACAATATAGAAATAGGGTTGGTCTTGAGGGGAAAATAAAAACTATGTTGGAATATGTATGTGATATCAAAAGACAATGTTTGTTGTTGTTTACGTGATTAATGTGTTAATGCCAATATTTTATGGCCATTAAGAATGAATGCTTCCGACATTCTATTACCTTTATAATAAATTAATTGGAGGAGGTGTGGTAAAGAGCTTATTCAATTTATTATTAAATATAAGTACCATTGGAATATGTTGATGAAAATTACAACCTTGACAAGGGTAAGTTGGGTGAAATAATATATTTTCCTTTAAACTTCACGTATGATTAGGAATTGATGTACTTTAGTTTCAAGTAAGACCCATTCTTATGTCTTTTAAGTGTGATGAGGTTTCATGATTGCAAAAAATGTATAACTCTAGAAAGGAATACATAGCTATATAAATGGTATAGTCCTTACTAATGTGGGCATAAATGGTTGTCATCCTTCAATGGAAAGCATTCGTCAATATTGCAATGTGTCCATATAACATGTTGAAAGGAAGTTATTATATACAATTATACACAAATAGCTTGGATATCATAAAGATAGTTTCATTTGTTTGTTTTCATATAAAAGTGAATGTCTTAGATATAATCTTATATCTGTCTTGATGTATATTTATTCTTAGTTCAACATTTTGAAATCATAATAAGAAAATCAAGTTCAACTTTGAAATTTAAATTAACATATATGTGAATTAAACATAGGAATCTAACACTTCAATATCAGATAAAAAAGGACATTATTTCATAGAACATGTGCCCTAGAATATGTGTGTATTCAAAATTATCTCAACTATAGTTTTTTTACAAATTGGTGCAGTGTGGCAATATATAAAATAACACATCATGCACAAACATGGAATTATAGCATATGGTTCACTATATACAAAATGGCATAGTCATTAGCCACTCATTGACCACCTCCACCCTCACCACCATCAACTACATCCTAAAAGTTGATATTTATCCTCCTTCTAAAGAAGCACCTTGATTTTTCCTTTCTAGTTATGGTTAATTTATCTCTAAATATTGAGAAAGGAAACAACATTTTTGTAATATTTTTTTCAACAAAGAATTACCAAAATTACGAAAGGATAAGTTTTATAATTCAAGCTAAGAAAAATATTTGTAGATGATATTATTAGTAACAAGGATGTTACCCTCCTACGTGACCCTAATATATTCATTATGCCACACTATAGTAGTATCAAGAATCGAAATATGGAATTTAGACAAAAGTTCTTAAAGTAAGTTCCACTCATTATTGGTGAAAAAAGTTACATCCATTATGATATTGTCATGGAATTATGGTCATTGGGTTACATAGGGGATAGGTGGAGAAACCATTGTATATGAAACAATGGTCGATACAACAAGGGGGGTTGATGGATGATGTACATATGCAACCAATGTGTATGGATGGGTTAGCAAAAGAGATGAAGGTGGGTCATGATAAACCCCCATGGGTTGTAAAAATTATGGAAGTATTATAGGGTAGGAAAGTAGTATATAAAGAAATGGGGCAAGTTGGCCAAGCACTATACTTTCCATATAGCTTTTAACAAATGATGGGAAAACAGTGAGTGGTGGTGAAAGGTATGAGAGTGATACTATGAACCTAACATACAAATAAGATTTATTTTCATACAAGATTCATAGGAATGAGGTAATATGTATATCCTAGATGGACATAGATCCTCCTTAGATGACACCAAAATATCCTAAAACATTAAATGAACATTACAATTATATAACAAAACTAAAAACACATTTAAAATACAAGAATTACAATATGACATGGGAAAAAATAAAAGGTTTTACAAGAAGGAATAATTTTAGATCACCATACCTAACTGTGTGGTACACCAAAATGAGTAAACCATAATTATTGTTGCATCATTAGAAGAAATGGACATTAATATATCTTCCAAGTTGAGGGTGTGTTCTAGGGGTGTAGAAATTCTAAAAAACATATCATTAGATATTTAAAGAAAACACATAATAACGTACACACACTCAATGCATAAGGTAGAGATGTTGAGAGATTTTTTCAAAAGACACTATGTGGAGAATTTTTAATCTTGTCCAATGTTTCGGGTGGACACACCACCCATCATCAAGGAACAAAGAATAGAATAATCGTAAACAAGTGCTAAGAATACTTTAATAGAGAAGAAAATGAATTAGTCATTACGGTAACCATAAGTGATCTCCTAGTCTAACTTTAATATGTTCATTTTGATTTGCCTCGGTTATCCTTTCAGTATTATATAATATATTTATATATATATATATATATATATATTATATATTATATATATATATATATATATAATATAATTAATATAATATTATGTATTTTCAATTTATCCTTCATCCTCACATTGAATTTTCATAATTGAATATATTCTCATATATATTTTTATACATTAGTTGAATTCTTCATATATTAAATTAATAGTGATCTTTACCTAAAATTTGACTCTCTTGGTCCTTTTAGTTTCCGGTAACCCACTATTCACCCTTAATTTGATTACTGAATTTACTAATTTTTGTGCTCAAATACTTTTGTTATTTATTTATTTTCTCTAAACTTTTAATAAAAAATTTTGGACTTTATCCCTTTCTATGACCTTCACTTATCAACTTCCTTTATTAATTTATGGTTAACCCTAGAGTCTTCTTAGCAGTTATTTATGATCATTTTATTCTTTGTTTTGTGATGATGGATAGATTTTCCACCTGAAACGTTGGATATGATTAAAAATCCTTTACAAAGTTTTTTCTAGATAGATAGAGATGGTCAAGATAATAAACTCTTGCATCGAAATCTCATGTATATTATCCTTCAATGGCCCATAAAAATTTCTCCTCATAGCTCAAATGTTTGGGGGCTCATGTGACAGTACCTGTGAGATATTCCCTACAAAATATGCTAGAGTGATGAATGTCGAACCACTCCCCAAATATTAATGATGGGTCCTACCTCATGTAATATGACTACAAAATGGCTATGTTGCACCAAATTGTGATTTATTGTAGCTATAGTTGTCTATGTCTGACTAATGATCTTTCCAAATGGAGGATACTAAGTAGAGGGGTTAGGCCTTCTCCTAGGAAGATGAGGACATAGTGCTAGTCTACTCTTGGCTTTATCTCTATCTTGTGAAAACACCAAAACCACCCCTTGGAATTCTCTAATGTCAAAGTAGTTGACATGGATACCTAAAATGTAATCTACCCATAATTTCCTAAGGAAATACAAAGGTAGCTTATTATTATATGAGGGTCGTTATATACGTTAAACCACTTATCCATCCAATGTTCTAGAAATGGTTGGAAGGTGCACCAATCCATACAAATGCATTTCTTATTGATCAATGGTTGTAATTAGGTATGCAGATTAAGTGCCAACAATTTGTGTTTGGTATTGTTTAAGTCTCTTGCTTTCTCTTTATTTCGATTATTTCTATAATAATAAAATATTCTAACCCTATACTCACAAATTTGAATAAATAAGCCTTAGGTATTTGCAATGGATGCTATAACCGTATCTATACGAGTGACTATAATAAATTAATGCAAACGCTTTCATATTCCAAAGGTTATATATGAGTGTCCTGATAGAACTTAAACTTGAATGAATCTCATCATTAATTTTTGGTGGTTGTGGGTTTAGCTTTGCTACGGCCTTTGAGGTGACATTAGATTTGGTTTCTTAGCAGGGAATATTATATTCAAGTGTCATGCAATTAAATAAGATAAAATATGATTTGAAAACAAGTGTAATAGTTTCGATGTAGCATAGTCTCTACCTTTACTGCTATATAATTGATTTTTTTTCATAGTGTTTTGTCGGTAATCACACATTCATTTTCTAATAATAAAATAAAAATAAATAGCTCGGTGCACATAATAGGCTATAAGCTCCACACAATGAGCTAAGTTATGCACAATAGTCAAAGTTGAGCTAAGTTTCAGACAATAGGTTATAAGTTCTGCACAATGAGCTATGTTTCACAGTGTTATCACTCATAAATTTCTCTAGAAGTTATTAGAAGAAAGAAAATGACCGAGGTAACCACAAACCAACTTTGGAGCATAGGCTCTAGCCAACCTAGGTTCAAAGAGGGCTCTCTCTATATGATTTAGTTTTATTTGTTGGGATTTTATACAAGTTATGGATGTTATAGGGTTTTTTTATTTGTATTGAAGATTGGATAGTGGCATCCTTGAAAGACATGTTAGAATGATATATTTAGACCATTGGACTATGGATTCAATAGAAGGGTAGCAGAAATAAATCAAGACACTAAAAGGAATGCTCAAAGGGAAAGCTAGCATAGTAAAGTGCAGGTCTTTTGAACACGGGGGTGAAATGGTTTAAATTAGGGTGAGAGAGAAATTAAGGGTTCTCAGACCAGGATATAAATGAGGAATAGATGGTAATCGAAAGAAAAGGGAAATAATAATCCTTTGATCTGGATTAGTAGGAAACAATCTAAACTAAGGAGAAATTAAGAATTCCTTAACTTAGATATCAGTTGAAAACATTTATATGGATAACTGTTAAAATAGAGTGTAATTAAACAAATTCTAAGGTATTGTTCCAGTTATAGCATTCAGATTCAGAAATACATTAAAGAATCTGGAAAAGCTTTAAGAAAGATAACAATAACATGAGAAAATACTTGTCTGCACTTCACTCAACACATGGATCCCGTGAAATATATTGTCTTTATTCATCAGTCCAGCTTGCTGGCTTAGTCAATGATACAATAGCTTTACAATATTTTTGATCAAAATACTATAAAAATGTCTAAGAATCCACCCTACATACTTCAAATTGTTAAGTATTTATACAAAAATTTTATTACGAAATATCCAAAACTAACTTGAGATTTAATCTAGGAAATAAAAATATCTTCTTGCAAGAAGATAGAGACAACTATTGAACTTGTTTGTTGTTGTCCCTTGTATTTTGGTACTACTGGATTTTATGGTTTGATTTCTAGCCCTTTATGCTGCCTTGTTATTTGATGTTTCACGCTCAAAACTTCATTCAATTTTGGCTTTCATCTTATACACTTTGACACTGATACACTTTAAACATGTTAACCTGTCTTTATCTTTTTACCCTGCTCACTGTACATTAACCTTTTTACTACATTTTACTATAGTAAATCAATCAATTTTTCCCATAATTCAGCATCAGGTAATTTTCTTTTTAACATCCTCCTATATATCTCATTTTCCTCGGTCTACTTAGTAAAAGTAGGCTTAGTTATGAAAAAGTGTTTTGGCTAATGCTGGAGGTAAAACACGTTTTCAAATGTCTGGTAAAGAACATTGCCAGTTGGCAATGCCTTTATTGATGATCTACTGACCTGTTCTTTAGCTAGCTCTCAAATTTTTCTGTCATAGTCATGTTGTGTCATGAGCTTGTAATTTATGACTAAGGAACTAGATAACCCTTTCTCTCTCAAAATTTGAAACTTAGCCATAAATCTATCAACTACTACCTGCATATTTTGACACTTGTCCTCCAAGTTTAACATCAATTTTCTCTTGGAAAGGACCTTTCTCACCTCCAAAATGGTTTTTGTTTTGTCCTCTCTTTCTAACTCCTGAAGTTCATACTTCTTTTTACTGTTGAGGAAATCGATAAGTTTGATAGCATCTTCAGGCATGTCTCCTAATTCTTCCTTGACTCTTTGGATAGCTTCTGTAGCAATACTTATTAGATCTATCTGGTCAAAAATCACCTGAATGGATGGCCAAATATCATTGAGAGAGTTAATGGTATTGGCCCATAATAGTTCCTTGGCTTGCTTAAGGGGTTCCTTTAGTGTTAGGTCCTTCTCCATGGATTTTAATCTTTCATTCATTCTAGTAGCTTTCTGCACTTCTTCTCTGTGCATAACTTTTGCAAGCTTGTACTCAGTTTCCAAGATTGTCACCTTTTCTTTTAGCTTATTCATATCGGTAGCCTGTATCGACATTTTCTACATAGGTCTGACCACCTTTGTTTCTTCTTCACCTGATGCACCTGCTGCTAATGTAGACTCTATTGAAACTGGTTGTGTTGTAAACATAGGAGCTGTGGGAGCCAATGAGGTTGCCAATGTAGAAGGAAGAGTTGTTGAGACTATTGGGATGACATTTGTAGATGTAGTGGCAATATCACTTTGCTTTAATTGGATCAAAGAGTCCATTTCCTTCTCTGTCTCACTTAATTGATCATTTAATTTCAGGACTATGTCCATCAATTCTTCATGTCTGGTTTGGTTCTCTAAGACCTCTTGTGTCTCGGGATGTTGTAGCTGAGGTATCTTCAATTTCTTTTTGAGTGTTGCAATGTCATCATTCTTTTTCTTTATCAGTTGGTCAGTGGCTTTGATGTCTTTGGGATCATGTCCCGATTCAATCACTAAGTCTTCCAAAGACTTGATTCTAGTATCCTTGGCCTCTGAGGAGGCCTTCTCTAGCTCATATTGGGCTAAGATATTTCTCAATGAATTCTGCAACTAATGATAAGCTATGGCTTTACATGTGAGGGTGGAGCAAATAATCTCTCCAACTTGTTTGTGCAATTCGATTTGGTCGATGGGATGAATATCCCTTGCTAATACCTCAAAATCAATCTTTTTGTAGTATGCTAATGTCCTTGGTTGTTGTGCAGTTGGTTTGTGAAGGACATCTATAGTTTTCCCTCTTTGATGTCAAAATCTGACATCAACTTGGTCTGATTGGTAGGTGTGAGTTTGGGATACCGAGAATAAGTTTGGGCCTTCAGTTTCTCATTTTTCATCTTGATCTCTTTAAACTTATCTTTTATATCCTTATCTTCATTAGTAGGCCTATTGAATGAGGACACTTGTACACTTAGCTACCTTTCCAAAATATGGGTCGGTGATGTGGATGGTCCCTGTGTTTCCCCAGATGGAGTTGTGCCTTTACTTCTATTTAGCTTAGTATCAAATATTTATACTAAGCCCTATATGTCTTCTTGTTCTAAAATAGGATTTAGCCTTGGCCTTTTGCTTTGACTGGTCTCATACTTTATATTTGATGTGTCCATGCCTGAACTTGAGGGTTCCTCTATGGTCCTTTTGGAATTCTTTTCCTCATTTTGAGGAGTCTACATGATGGGAGGGGTGCTCATGGTTCATTCTTGTTGTTCAAGTACCTGCAGAAACGAGCTCTCATCAATTTGTCTTTCTAACTTAATCAAGGTATTCTCAACATCTACCTGTGTACTATCCCTATCTACAAGAGTGTTTTCTACCCACTCAGATTGATTGGCATATCTTTCTATCTCTTGTATGGGGTGATGAATATGAGGTCCCAACTTGACCATCTTTCTCAATCTGGTCATAAACTCCTAAGGGTCATACCTCTACATGAAACTATTTTGGAACTTCATTTGCTGCAAAATTTGGTTTCCCTCCTCCACTGCCTCTCTACAATTGCAAATGAAGGGGCCTAACTAGTTTTTGACTTTGAATTGTGATCTTTTCTTGGCTGAGACAAAATTGATCTCATCATAGCTCATTATTTGTCTATGGTACTCTAGAGTAAATAACCTCATGGGGAGGTATTTGGGCAGTGTATATGGTGCAAGATGGCAACCATAGATCCTTATTTCTGTGTGGTTTTGGTAAAGGTACCAATCTCCCAATTTACTTTGTTTAGACAACTGAAGCACCCTTTTTCTCTCTTGACTTATTTTGGGTGGAGGGCTTCCTGTCAGCATGGTCGTGACAGGATGAAAAAAGGAATCAATGAAATCTATATAGGTATATGGTGATTGAAACTTGTGGAATAGTGGGGTCGAAAATATGACAAACCTGGGGTGGCCTTTAGTATCCAAATTCTAAAGAGTGAAAGGAAATCTCTCTCGCTGATAGTATACAAACATATTCTACATAAAAGATAAGAATTTAAATACTCTCTCATCATGCATTCTGGTGAACTGTTCATGCATTCTTTTAGCTATGAACTGGGCATAATCATACAAAATAGCAAGGGGCTATCTTGGGGTGTAAATGGACATGAAGGCCAAGACAAGTTCATCAACAAATTCATTACTGGTATAGCCCAAAATACATGATATCATAGTCACAATTCGTTTTCCCTATTAGAGAAAAAGGAAAAAACATATGGAGGGGGATCTTTGGGAATATGCTTCTTTTCTACAATGAATGTCTGGAATATTTGGGCTAACTTATACAAACTCAATTTGGAGTACTAGTCTAACAAATCCCTAATTGAGAGTGGGGTTAGGTTTGGACCTGGTTGGACTTGTAACATCTCATTGATTGATTCAACTGTTATGGTGAACAAAACCTTTTGTTCATGGGACATTACGGCTCTCTAGCTAGGAATGTAACAGGAATGGCACATATGGACAATTTCTGGGAAGATATGTACCTCTGGAAACTGGTATCTGGGAAAATTTGACTCCCAAAGGCCAACATCATCAGCACCATTGAGGTATCTATCCATACATAAGCAATGGATTTTATGTAACAGGGTATGGGTAGTTGTATCTTTGATTTAGAAATCCCTAACAACCAGGGGAAGGTGGTCGAGGTCCAAATGGGAAGTTGTGATGGGTCTAACATCCATGGTAATAGGGGCTGCCATAATTCAGTTCTTGTGGATTTGAATTTGGCTATACAGGTTTGTTCAGGGGTTTTAACAGAAACTGGAAGATTTAAGAAGGGTTTGGTCATAGGCTTTTAAATTTAAAACGTTTTTCAGTTAAGTTTACTTCATTATAATACTTCAAGAGTGACTATTTTCAAATTTTGAAAGGGCCTCTAGTAATTCGTTCACAAATACCTGGATTTTAGGTGAATTGACTTTGAAATGGTGTTCTAGATGACGACAGAAGGTTGAAAGGGCTCTGAGAGCTTTGAAGGTGGTCTCCATAGCTTCTTTGAGGATTGGAATGGGGTTAATTGGTAATTTTTAGGTTTGCAGGTGTTGCACTAGTTTGCAAAGGTATTCAAAGAGCTCAAGTGAAAAAAATTAAAAAAAGGGCTTCTCGGCATTTTATTAAACAACGGTCGCCTTTTGCTGGGGAATTTTATGAAGGAATAGTAGGTGGTTTATTGGGTTGAGTGGGGAGGTGGTTTCCCAGGCCATTGCACTGCTTTTTTGGAGAAGATGATATTTAGGAGGGGTCACCCAATCTACTCTAGCACTCACCACGTAGTAGTTGGGGGGACAGGGAAAACCACATTATCGGGTGGGTAAAGATTGGCCATCAGGCTCGGCTGATATGGTTGTGGACCATCGGATGATGGGAGTGGTGATCAGACGATAGTCGGGTGAGGGAGGTGCGTAGATGAAATGAATTGAGGTGTCAGGGGGGCCAAGAGTTTTTAATTCTCGATGGTTTTGGATTTACTCAAAGTTAATGAGGGGATTAATTGATCGGGCAAGGTTTAGTGATGGGATTAACCCAACGTTATCGAAAACCGGTAAGTTAAGAAAATTTTGTCAGGGGTATGAAGTAGGGGGTCAACTATAGTTATAATTAAACTAAGGGTGGGGATATTTATATAGGGGATTTAATTAATATATGGGAAATGGTATGTGGGGGTTTATATAATTAAGTTAAAAATTAATATGGAGTGAGCAGAGTGAGCATACCCTTAGCATAATGTAAAATTTGGACGTTTTACTCACATACATTTTATACTTAGGATAAAACACTTTTGTGGGTTTTTTGAATGAAAATGGATTTAATCCTAGTGTTGCTTTACTTTTCCGAGGAAAATGAAGTTTACCCTTAGGAGAAGGGGTTTTATTAGTGTAGTGAAGAGGAATGACATTCATGAAGGGAATTCTAATACTTGATGTCCATATGTCATTGAACCGAGGGTTTGGTCCCACCAAAAGTTAGAGAGATGCTCTGAGCCTCTTTGAATTGATGGATTTAAAGTACTAGAACATACATATGGAATGGAAATTAATAATCGAAGGGAAAAGTGAATGAGGGGAAGTTAATCACATTAACTTGTAAACCTTTGTTTTTGCTTTTATAATTGATCATACATATGGAAAAATGTGTCCCAGCATGATGCATGTGTTTTGATCCAATCAACTTTATACTTCACAACTGCTCTCTGCTCTGTGAGGGAGAAACAGAGGCACTGGCGGGTGCAAACGAAGCGTTTCTTTCACCATTGCATGAAGATAAGGCAAGCGATCGATGTCACCTTCCTCAACTCTTCCATCTTTCCCAAGTACCTCCTCCAATTCTGCTTGAATTTTTTTCATTATTTGAGGATTGTGAAGGGCCTCAGCTATTGCCCATTCAACCGTTGAGCTGGTTGTTTCACTACCGGCTAAGAACAACTCCTGCACATCATCACTCACAACAAATTGAGAGGCAAGAAAGTTTTAAAATCTATCTTAAACTAACTAAATCCATTTTGAATTTTGAATTTATATGTAAGAATGAGACATACATATAGAAAGGGTATAATGTCTTTCTTGGTCATTGTTTCTCTGCTCTCGCTTCTGTAATCTAACAAAATGTCCAAAAAGTCTTTTGCCTTGCCACCGCTGTGCTCTGTCCTGCTTTCCTTTTTCTTTCTTCTACTTACCCATTTACTTATTGTAACATTTCTTGTTCATTTTTGGGTGCATTTAGAGTAGCAAAATCTTATCCTATCTTTCCTTTTATAAAAAAAACTATCTACTTCTTACCTTATGTCTTCCAAGGGCTCATATTAAGCTGATGAGCTCCTTTTATTTTCTCTACCTATCTAATGATTTGCTAGGATTAAACTGTTTGGTCATATTTTATTCTCTATTCTATAAACATAAAATTTAAAGCGTGATATAATCAAGGTTAAACATTTTGATTACCATGGATTGTGGCATGAATAACGAGTTGCACAAAATGATTATTATGCATAAAAAGTAAATAATAGTGGCATTTAGACTTGCACACTTTCATGGTCTCTTTTTTTTGGGGGGTTCATGTATTTTTATTTTTTAACATTTTCTTATTCCTTTTGTCCTTGGATTTTTCTTTTAGGACGTACCCTCTTTACATTTTTTAATTTTTTAATATGGAAAACATTTACAGAAATCATAGGTATGTACAATATTACAAGGCTTAACCTTAGTCATTCAAAATTATGACTCCTATTGGTATAGGAACCTAACAGTGGCTCCACTTGGGGATTTCATCTTTAAAAAATATGTCAACAACTCTAAAGATCAATGGCCTTTGAATTGTTGCTAATGTTACCTTGGAAAGTGTCCTTCTATGAATCTGCATTATTAATACTTATTATAGTAAATCTTTTAAACCTTAAGGCCTTCTCTTCGGGCTTCAACTTCAAATATCACCATCCAATCCAAACTATACTTTGTAAACAAGGTATGTACAAATGGGAAACAAAAATTCGTAACCTGGTGCAAAGTAATGTTTTAGCATCCGACCATTCACTGGCGCACCTTTTGCATCTATACCATTAATTTCTCTCAAGAAGAAAGAATTATTTCCTTTAGCATAAATTACATAGGGACCTTTCCATAGGAAATCAAATTTCCCATGTTTGCCTTTGTCTTCCATCCTTGAATCCCACTTAAGCGCTTTGCTACCAATGTAGAAATCTTTAGCCTTAGTTCTCTTATCAAAAATCTTTTAAATATTTTCCTGCACAACATGAGACTTGACGTAGGCTTCTTCTCTGGTTTGTTCTAGATGAATAGTTTGGTTGATTCTTCTTTGGATACTATTTGGTTCAACTTGCAATTCTTGAAGTATCTTCATTACTAGTACTCCCAAAGAAGATGGAAAGACAATTTCCATCCCATAAACTTATTGATAGGGGGAAGTACCAATTTATTTCTTAGTAGTCAATCTGTCTGCCCATAAGGCATTGACTAGCTTATTATTCCAAGTTTTCTTATTGTCCTCTAGTAACTTCTTGATGATGTTTACTAGGCTTTTGTTTGAGGATTTTGTGAGTCCATTACCTTGAGGGTAATAGGCTATGGAATGGCCAAGGGTGATATGATATTTATTGCAGAAATCTATCATTCTTTTGGATTTAAAGGCCACTGCATTATCAATAATGAGCTTAGTTGGACATCCAAATCTTGATAGAATATTGGTTTCAAGGAAGGCTATGATAACAATATCTGTGGCTTGCCTTGAAGGTATGGCCTCTATCCATTTTGGGAAGTAGTTTGTGTCTGTGAGGATCCATTTGTGCTGGGTAGAGAAGGGTGGGTGAATTTCACAAATGAAGTCTAAACCTGATTTTTGAAAAGGTATTTCTGCAGATATTGGCTTGAGGGGTAAAGGTAAGATCTTTTTCTTCCCCTCAAAAATTTGGCATTTATGACAGGAGGTCACATATTTTTTGACATCACCAAACAAGGTAGGCTAGTAAAAACCAGCTCTAAGGATTTTATCTTCAGTGGTCTTCTAGTAAAGGTGTCCTCCATAGTCACCTGCATGAAATTCTTCCAAAACTTTGTCAGATTATTCTTTTAATAAGAAATTGAGAAGAATACCTTCATGATCTCTCCAAAACAGAGCATTGTCTAATATACAAAATTTGAAGGATTTCATCCCCAAAAACCGGCTTTTAGTCCTAGATAATTTAGGAGGAGCTTGTAAATTTAGTAAAACATAAATAATATCAACATACCAAGGTGATTCAATAAAGGCTTGGATGAATTGTGGAGTCGCCATCTCCTCTTCATTATCTATTGCTGCAATAAATTTTATATCCAAGGCCTGACAGTTTGATTCAGCCATGAGTTTGGCTAAACCTTGGCCCTTGATTAACTTAGTAGGTTTGATTTCTTTATCATACTCTAAAATAGTAGCAATCCACTTTCCCCTCTTTCCATCAGGACCATCTTGAGTTAAGATGTCTTTAAATATTGAATTAGGAACGTAGGCTACTATATCAGAACATAAGATGTATACCCTAAATTCCTTAATGGATTTGACTAAAGCCAAGGCTTGTTTTTCCATTATATTATATGTCAAGGGGGCATCTCTCAAGGCTTTGCTGAAGAAAGAAGTGGGTTGTTCATAGCCCTTGTCATTCTTTTGCAATAGAACTATAGCAATTATGTGCTCAGAAGAAAAGGAAAACAAGATGAAATATCTATCAAATTTAGGACTGATTAACACAAGTGTTTTAGTCAAGGCTTGTTTAATGTCTTCAAAGGATTTTTTAGCCTCAAAAATCCATTTTATGGTGGAGTCATTTCTCAGCATGTTGTTTAGTGATCTAATTAACTCTTCCATATTAGATATAAATCTTCTAAGAAAATTAATTTTTCCTAAGAAAGCTTGTAACTCTCTAATCTTCCTAGGGTGTTTTATTTGCAAGATGGCTTCTATTCTAGCAGGGTCTATTCTTATACCATTTTTTGAAATTATGTTACCTAACAATTTTCCTTCTTCTAAACCAAACAATGAATTTTTGGGGTTGAAGGAGATTCCAAACTTCCTACATTTAATAAAAACTTGCCTTAGATGATCCAAATGTTGATTGTCAGAGTTTGCAAATATAGTAATATCATCTAGATATATCACAAGGAAGTCATGAATTTCTTTTGCAAAGGCTATATCCATAGCCCTCTGGAAAGTGGCTTGTGCATTCATTAGCCCAAAAGGCATTTTTCATACATAAATGTGCCCCAAAGAGTAGTAAAGTCAGTTTTGGGTTGGTCATCTAGATGAACCAAGAGTTGATTGTAACCAGAAAACCCATCCAACAATGAGATTCTGGTTGATCCAACTACTCTTTGCAAAATGTGGCCCATGTTGGGGAGAGGGTAATTGTCTCTTAGTGACACTTTGTTGGGGTTTCTGAGATACACATAGAGTCTGATCTCACTAGTCTTCTTTCTAGTTGGCACAATGTTTGAGAACCAATCAGGAAATCTGATTGGTGCAATTATTTTGGCATCATACATCCTCTTAATTTCTTTTTCAATTGTAGGTAATAAGACATTATTAATCCTTCTAAGTTTTTGTTTGAAGGGCTTTTGATTTTTTTAATAGGAATTATGTTGCGTTGAGTCTATCTATTTTATCACCTTCTATCTCATTTATCTCTATCTCATCGTTGATGTCAAAATCTATCAATGTGTCAGCACCTAAGTTGTTATTGGTAAACTCTTCTTCTGAAATTAAAAAGTTATTTATCTGTTTATTATTAGAAAATATTTTCCAATTCTTCAAATTGTCTGAAATTGTCAGTCTATGCCTAGCTTTAGCAGTGTAATGATGGTTGGGTTGGAAGGGAAATTTGTAGGTGATCGCAAACACTGCTAAACTATGGGCTTGCATGTTATGTTCTCTAGAAATTACTGCAAGCTTTGTTTCTAGGAAAGTGTTAAGTATTTCTATGATAGTTCCCCTATAACAACTTAATCTAGGGTCCTTTCTCATATATAGACCATCAATCTATTTTAAAATTAGTTCAGAGTCTCCCATGATAGAAACTCTTTTAGCTCCTAGATTTCTAACTAAATTAAGATGTAAAATTAATGCTTCATACTCAGCCATATTATTGGTACATTTAAAATTCAATCTATATGCATGGCCTTCTAAGTAATCATTTTCCAAATTATATATCCACACTCCTGCTCTTGCTCTTAACCTATTGACTAATCCATCAAATTCTAAATTCCATAACATCTCATGATATATATTTACACTATCTGGTGCAACAGGCTTTTAATCATTTATAGAAATTTGACTGTCTAGCTCATTAAACAGTTCTGTAGTCTGGTTTGTTTCATTTTGTGTAGAAATTGCAATTTCTTTTGGTTCTGTATTAGTACCATCTAAAATTGTTTCTTGTGTTTTATCAACATTATACAAGATAAATGAATCAATATATGAGTGTATGGAGTAGATGGGAAAGTGTTGAGGCTAATCGTGACTACTTACCATATATTTCATTAAGGTTTCCCAATATAGTTTCTTAGGTTTTCTAAAAATAGAGATTGTTGCATATGACATATCTAGGTCTAACGATCCTTGAAGTTTGGCTCCCCATTGTCTGGATAACAACATGCCATACTATGGTGGGATTTCAGCAACCACAATATCCATAAGGATTCTTTTGGCAAGATATTGGTCTAAAGGTATACATAGGTCTCTAATAAATCCTAGACACTTTACCTAACTGGATTCAAAAGAGAATACGTCTTTATAAGGCCTTGTAATGTCTAGATTTAATTTCTCCATCACTGATTTGGGCATTAGGTTGTGAGAGGCCCCAGAATCCAACATTGCATTGTGTATAATTTTGTCATGGATACTAAGGCTAATGTAAAAAGTTGGAACTCCTCCTTCTAATGGTTTTCCATTAACATATGGACCAAATATGAGTTCTGGTTGGTCATCAAATAAGTTTACTGAATCCTCATTTTCGGTAATGTTTAAGGTCTGGATTATTTGTGATTTATAGGTTTCATTCTTGATTACTTTTGTTAAAGGAACTAAAATCTTTAGCTTTCTATCTCTACTCCCAAATTTAATGGAAAAGAGACTTTTTTTGTTTGAAGGTTTTGAATTTTTGCAGCAGGGATTTGAGTAGGCTTGTGTTCTTTTCCTTTATTGAGGATCTCCTTTTGTGGATTTTCAAATCTGATGTTTTGAGCTTTGTCCACTGGTTCCATAGGTGGAATCAAAGTGGATGGTTGATCAGCAGAAGGTTGATTAGAGGTTATGTCTACAATTGTGGGGCCAGAAGGATTTGGGTTCTGCCTAGGGAGAATTTGGAGGATTTTTGAAACATGGGCTTCTTTTATTTTCTTGGGTTCATTTTGTACTATTTTCTTAGTTTGTTCAGGGACATCAACATTATTTTTTCTTCTTAGGTTATACTGTTTATGAACTTCAAAGATGGCATAATTGTATCCCTGTTTGTAATCAAAGGATTCCCCAGACTGTAATTGTAATTGCTGTAGCATATACACTTCCTGCTCATCTTGGGTTAGAAAAACCATGTCCTCATCATTTATTTCCATTAGGTTAATTTGTGTATCTTGTTTTCGATCTTCCGGATGGGATGTCTTTGCATAATTTTCTTGAAAACGAGGCCTAATGTTCCGATCCAGTCCATTTTTTCCAATGTTTTGGTTTATTCTTAAATTTGGGTTTCGAACTAGAGGTGCTTGTTGGTTATCCCGTTGGGGTTTCCTTTGTATTTTCTCTATTCTATACATTAGTATTTCCATGATTTTGGCTAAACTATCTATTTTAATGTCATATGATGAAGTTTCATCCCTTGTAGTTCCTCTCCTTTCATTTCTAACTGTAGCCATTTTAGCAAAAAAATTAGCTTCTACACTATCTGCTACACTTTGCATTTCTTCTAATGTTGGGGGTTTTCTTTCCCCGAGTTTGTATGCAATATCTGTGTCAAAATTATCAGGGAACTTTATTAATGTTAAGTCAGGTGCAGGCCTAAGGTTAACTGGGATTGAATTATATATATTATTGAATCTAGTGCAGTAATCTTGAATAGTTTCATTAGGCACCCTTCTAATATTCTCATATTCTGAAAGGATTTGTAGAGGATTCTTTTTCTTTCCCCACCTATCAATAAACAATCTTTGGAAATTTGCTAGGTCTGCGATGGGGTTGGGAGGAAAGGCTTTAAACCACTTCTTGACATCACCAGTAAAAATTTGGGCAAAGATTCTCATCAGGACATCTTGTTCATCTATTTGATGCAATTCAAAAATGTCAGACATCTTATTTACATGTTGTTGGGCAGTGTAATGACTAATAGCATCAAACAGGAAAATCTTACTCTGATAATCTGTAGGCATAGCACGAAGTTGGGCAGGTAAAACAAGAGGAGCATATCTATTTGCCAATGCTGTAAGTTGGGAGGGGCTAAGATGTGGGTTTGAGGTACTTGGAGATGATGCAACAATGGATGAAGAACTAGGACTAGTAGGTGATGAAAGAGTAATGATAGGTTGGTGAGGTGGTGTAGGTATAAATGGTGGTGAAGAATGGAGTTTAGAAGGTATTATTGTTGAAGTTGAGGGGAATAATGGCGAACTAAAATTAGTGGACAATTGTTTAAAAAGCTCAAGGGTTGTGGCAGTATTAGTGGATGATTGAGGAGATTTCAGAATGTATTCATCAATTGATTTGTTGGCTTGTTGAACTTGAAGGTCTACAATAAAATCAAGATCTACAATAGTTTCATCGATTGCACTTTCAGATTTTGTTCTAAATAATGAAAGATCAAATAGCACATCAAAGGGAAGTTCTTCTAAAAATAACCACTCATCAAGACATCTTTAACTAATGTTATTTAGCTAACCAAACTTTCTTCTTTTTTGATTTTCTTGAAATTAGGTTGGGATTATCAACTACTGGGGCAGGGTATGGATCTAGATTAGCCCTAGTAAAACGAGTCTTCCTAGAAGCTAGAATTTCAAATTTTTTAATTGTTTTTGTAAGATTTTTTCAAAATAACTTCTAACAAATGACTTTAAGAGGCTCCGAATGTAGATTTAGAATTTTCTTAAATTTTTATTAGGACTGATGATTCATTGATCCCCAATATGGTTGCCACTATGTTATCACTTAGAAATTTTTGTAGAAGTTATTAGAAGAAAGAAAATGACTGAGGTAACCACAAACCCACTTTGGAGCATAGGCTCTAGCTAACCTACCCTCATAGAGGGCTCTCTCTATATGATTTAGCTTTGTTTGCTGGGCTTTTAGGCTAGCTATGAATGTTTTGGTAGTTTTTGATTTGTATTGAAGATTGGATGGTGGGATCCTTGAAATAGATGGATAAAATGATATCTTTATACCATTGTGCTATGGAGTTAATAGAAGGGAAGCATAACTAAATCAAATCACTAAAGGGAATGTTCAAAGGGCAAGCTAGTAAAGTGCAAGTCTTTGGAACAAGGGGTTGAAATGGTTTAAATTAGGGTGAAAGAGAAATTAAGGGTTCTCAAACTGGGATATAAACAAGGAATAGAGGGTAATCAAAAGCAAAGGGAATTTAAGAATCCTTTGATCTAGATTAGTAGGAAACAGCCTAAACTAAGGAGAAATTAAGAATTCCTTAACTTAGATAGCAGCTGAAAACATTTATATGCATAGTTGTTAAAATAAAGTGTAATTAAACAAATTCTGAGATATTGTTCCAATTATAGAATTTAGATTCAGAAATACATTAAAGAATGTGGAAAAACTTTAAGAAAGATAACAATAAAATGAGAAAATACTTGTCTGCACTTCGATCAACACATGAATCATGTGAAATATCTTGTCTTTATTCGTCAATCCAGCTTAATGGTTTAGACAATGATATAATAGCTTTACAATATTTTTGATCAAAATACTATAAAAAAGTCTAAGAATCCACCCGACATACTTCGAATTTTGAAGTATTATACAAAAGTTTTATTACAAAATATCCCAAACTAACTTGAGATTTAATCTAGGAAATAAAAATATCTTCTTGCAAGAAGATAGAGACAACTATTGAACTGTTTGTTGTTGTCCCTTGTATTTTGGTACTGCTAGCTTTTATGGTTTGATTTCTAGCCCTTTATGTTGCCTTGCTATTTGATGTTTCAATTTTGGCTTTCATCTAATACACTTTGACATTGATACACTTAAAACATGTTGACCTATATTTATCTTTTTACCCTGCTGACTGTACATTAACCTTTTTACTACATTTTACTATAGTAAATCAGTCAGTTTTTCCCACAATTCAACTTCAGGTGATTTGGTTTTCAACATCCTCCTATATATCTCATCTACTTCGATGTACTTAGAAAAAGTAGTCTTAGTGATGAACAAGTGTTTTACCTCATGCTGGAGGTAAATTTTTTTTTCAAATGTCTAGTAAAGAACTATGCCAGTTGGCAATGCCTTTATTGATGATGTACTGACCTGTTCTTTAGCTAGCTCTCTGATTTTGCTGTCATAGTCCTGCTGTGTCATGAGATCGTAATTTATGACTAAGGGACTGGATAACGCTTTCTCTCTCAAAATTTGAAACTTAGCCATAAATCTATGAACTACTACCTGCATATTTTGACACTTGTCCTCCAATTTTAACATCAAGTTTCTCTTGGAAAGGACATTTCTCACCTCCAAAATGGTTTTTGTTCTTTCCTCTCTTTCTAATTCCCGAATTTCATACTTATTTTTACTGTTGAGGAAATGGATAAGTTTGGTAGCATCTTAAGGTATGTCTCCTAATTCTTCCTTGACTCTTTGGATAACCTTTGTAGCTATTTTTATTAGATCTATCTATTCAAAAATCACCTGAATGGATGGCAAAATATCACTGAGAGAGTCAATGATATTGGCCCATAATATATCTGTGGCTTGCCCAAGGGGTTCCTTTAGTGTTAGGTCCTTCGCCATGGCTTTTAATCTTTCATTCATTCTTGCAGCTTTCCACACTTCTTCTTTATTCATAAGTTTTGCAAGCTTGTAATTAGTTTCCAGGCTTGTCGCCTTTTCTTTGAGCTTATTCATCTCGGTAGACCGTATTGACATTTCCTCTATAGCTCTGACCAACTTTGCTACTTCTTCACCTGATGCACCTGCCGGTGATGTAGACTCTATTGAAACTGGTTGTGCTATAGGCATAGGAGCTGTGGGAGCCAATGAGGCTACCAATGTAGAAGGAACAATTTTTGAGACTATTAGGATGACATTTGCAGATGTAGTGGCAATATCACTTTTCTTTAATTAGATCAAAGTGTCCAATTCCTTATCTATCTCCCTTAATTGATCATTTAATTTTAGGACTAAGTCCATCAAGTGTGCATGTCTACTTTGGTTCTCTAAGACCTCTTATGTCCAGAGATGCTGCAGCTGAGGTATCTTCAATTACTTTTTGAGTGTTGCAATATCATCATTCTTTTTCTTTATCAATTGTTTAGTGGCTTTGATGTCTTTGGGATCATGTCCCAATTCAATCACTAAGTCTTCCAAAGACTTGATTCTAGTATCCTTGGCCTGTGAGGAGGCATTCTCTAACTAATATTGGGCTGAGATATTTCTCAATGAATTCTGCAATTGATGAGAAACTATGGCTTTACCTGTGAGGGTGGAGTAAATCATCTCTCGAGCCTGTTTATGCAACTGGATTTGGTCGATGGGATGAATATCTCTTGCTAATACCTCAAAATCAATCTTTTTGTAGTCTACTGATGTCCTTGGCTATTATGCAACTGGTTTTATGGAGGATATTTGTAGCTTTCCCTCTTTGATGTCAAAAGCTCACATCAACCTGGTCTAATTGGTAGGTGTGACTTTCAGATACTAGCATAAATTTGGGCCTTCAGTTTCTCATTTCTCATCTTGATCTCCTTAAACATGTATTTTATATCCTTATCATTATTAGCAAGCCTACTGAATGAAGACACTTGTACACTTAGCTACCTTTCCAAAATATGGGTCTGTGATGTGGATGGTTCCTGTGTTTCCCCAGATGGAGCTATGCCTTTACTTTTGTCTAGCTCAGTATCAGTTATTTCTTCTGAGCCTTCTATGTCTTCTTGTTCTAAAATAGGATTTAGCCTTGGCCTTTTTCTCTGACTAGTCTCATACTTTATATTTGATTTGTCCATGACTGAACTTAGGGGTTCCCCTATGGTCCTTTTGGGATCCTTTTCCTCATTTTGAGGAGTTTGCATGATAGGAGGGGTGCTCATGGTTCATTGTTGTTGTTCAAGTACCTACATAAAGGAGCCCTCATCAATATATCTTTATAAGTCAATCAAGGTATTCTCAACATCTGCCTTTGTACTATCCTTGTCTACAAGAGTGTTTTCTACGCACTAAGATTGATTGGCATATCATTCTATCTCTGGTATGGGGTGATGAATATAAGTTCCCAACTTGACCTTCTTTATCAATCTGGTCATAAACTCCTGAGGGCCATACCTCCACATGAAAATCTTTTGGAACTTCATTTGCTGCAAAATTTGATCTGCCTCCTCCTCTACCTCTCTAGAATTGTAAATGAAGGGGCCTAACTGGTTTTTGACTTTGAATTGTGATCTTTTCTTCACTGAGACATAATTGGCCTCATTAAAGTTCATTATTTGCCTATAGTACTCAAGAGAAAATAGCCTCAGGGTGAGGTATTTCAGTAGCGTATATGGTGCAAGCGAGTAACCATAGATCCTTATTTCTGTGTGGTTTTGGTAAAGGTACCAATCTCCCACTTTACTTTGTTTAGACAAATGAAGCACCCTTTTGATCTCTTGACTTATTCTAGGTGGAGGGCTTCCTGTCAAAATGGTCATCACTGGATGAACAAAAGAATCAACGAAATCTGTATAGGTATATGGTGATTGAAACTTATGGAACAGTGGGGTCCAAAATATGACAAACCTGTGCTGGCCTTTAGTATTCAACTTCTGAAGAGTGAAAGGAAATCTATCTGGCTGATAGTATAAAAACATATGGCATAGAATAGATGAGTATTTAAATACTCTCTCATTGTGCATTCTGGTGAACTGTTCATGCATTCTTTCAGCTATGAACTGGGCATAATCATACAAAACAACAAGGGGTTATCCTGGGGTGTAAATGGACATGAAGGCCAGGACAAGTTCATAAAAAAATTCATCATTGGTACAACCGAGAATACATGGTATCGTAGTCATAATTTTTTCCCCCTATCAGAGAAAAAGTCATAAACATATGGAGGGGGATCTTTGGGAATATGATACTCTCTACAATGAATGTCTGGAATATTTGTGCTAACCTAGAGAGACTCAATTTGAAGAACTAGTCTAACAAATCCCCAAATGGGAGTGGGGTTAGGTTTGGACCTATTTGGAATTCTAACATCTCACTGATTGATTCAGCTATGATGGTGAACAAAACCTTTTGGTCATCGGACATTATGGCTCTCAAGCTGGGAGTGTAACATGAGTGGCACATATGGACAATTTCTGGGAAGATATGTACCTCTAGAAACTTGTATTTGGGCAAATTTGACTCCCAAAGGCCAATATCATCAACATGGTTGAGGTATCTATCCCTACTTAAGAAATGGATTTTAAGTAGGAAGGTATGGGTAGTTGTGTTGTTCATTTGGAAATCCGTTGCAGCCAGGGGAAGGTGGTCGAGGTCCAAATGGGGAGTTGTGATGGGTTTGACATCCATGGCAATAGGGGCTGCCATGATTTAGTTCTTGTGGATTTGAATTTGGTTTTACTAATTTTTTTCAAGGGTTTTAATGGAAACTGGAAGCTTTAAGAAGGGTTTGGTCACAGGCTTTTAAATTTAAAGTAATTTTCAATTAATTTTACTTAATTAAAATACTTCAAGAGTTAACATTTCCAAATTTTGAAATGGTGTCTAGTAATTCATTCAAAAATACCTAGAGTTTAGGTGAATTGACTTCAAACTAGTGTTCTAGATGATGAAAGAAGGTTGAAAGGGCTCTGCGAGCTTTAAGGTGGTCTCCACATCTTCTTTGAGGATTGGAATGGGGTTAATTGGTAATTTCTAGGTTTGCAAGTGTCACATTAGTTTGCAAAGGCTTTCAAAGAGCTCGACCGAAAAAAATGAAAAAAAGGCTTCTCATCCATTTATTAAACAATGGTCGCTTTTTGGCGAGCAATTTTATGAACGAATAGTAGGTGGTTTATTGGGTTGAGTGGGGAGGTGGTTTCCTAGGCCATCACACCGCTTTTGTGTAGAAGGTGGTATTTAGGAGGGGTCACCCAATGTACTCTAGCGCTCGCCACATAGCAGTTGGGGGGCTGTGGAAAACCGCTTTATCAGGCGGGTAATGGTTGGCCATCAGGCTTGGCTAGTATGGTTGTGGACCGTCGGATGAGGGGGGATGGTGATCAGATGACAGTCAGGCGAGGGAGGTGCGTGGATGAAAATTAACTGAGGTATCGGGGGGCCTTAGAGTTCTCAATCCTTGGTGGTTTGGGATTTACTCAAAGTTAATGAGGGGATTTATTGAACGGGCGGGGTTTAATGACAAGGTTAACCCAACATTACCAAAATCTGTTAAGTTAAGAAAATTTTGTCGAGGGTATGAAGAAGGGGGTCAAATATAGTTTATAATTAAACTAAGAGTGGGGATATTTATATAGGAGATTTAATTAATATATGAGAAACAATATGTGGGGGTTTATATAAATAAGTTAAAAATTAATATGGAATGAGCAGAGTGAGAATACCCTTAGTATAATGTAAAATTTGTGCATTTTACTCACATACATTTGATACATGGGATAAAACACTTTTTTTGGTTTTCCGAATGAGCTAAGGGTCCGGTACCATCAAAAGTTAGAGAAATGCTCTGAGCCTCTTTGACTTGAAGGATTTAAAGTACTAGAAAATACTTGTGGAAAGGAAATTAGTAAGCAAAGGGAAACATGAATGACGGGGTGTTAATCACATTAACTTGCAAACCTTGTTTTTGCTTCCATAATTGATCATACATATTGAAAAATGTGTCCGAGCATGATGCATGTGTTTTGATCCAATCAACTTTATACTTCAGCAACCTTTCTTCTACTTACCCATTTGCTTATTCTAGCATTTGTTCTTCATTTTTGGGTGCATTTAGGCTAACAAACCCTTATCCTATATTTCCTTTTATAAAACGAACTATCTACTTCTAACCTTATGTCTTCCAAGGGCTCAAATTAAGCTGATGAGCTCCTTTTATTTTCTCTACCTATCTAACGATCTACCAAGATTAAATTGTTTGGTCAGATTTTATTCTCTAATCTATAAACACAAAATTCAAATCATGATATAATCAAGATTAAACAGTTTTATTACCATGGATTGTGGCATGAATAACAAGCTACACAAAATCATTATTATGCATAAAAAGTAAATAGTAGTGGCATTTAGACTTGCACACTTTCATGGTCTGTTTTGGTCTTTGGGGTTCATATATTTTAATTTTTTTACCTTTTCTTATTCTTTTTTTTCCTTTGATTTTTCTTTTAGGACATACCCTCTTTACATTTTTTAATATGGAAAACATTTGCAGAAAGCAAAGGTATGTACACTATTACAAGGCTTAACCTTAGTCATTCAAAATTATGACTCCTATTGGTATAGGAACCTAATGCAAACAATAGACTAAATTTCTCGTGAAAAAGTTATTAGTTGTTTTCTGAGTAATGATGCATTCATTTTCCAATAATAAAGGTAATGTTGTATTCATATTCCAATAATAAAATAAAATAAACAGCTCCACACAATGATCTAAGTTCCGGACAATAGGATATACAATGAGCTAAGTTTTGCACAATAGGAGAAGTTGAGCTAAGTTCTACATAATAGGCTATACTCTCCACACAATTAGCTAAGTTTGCTGACTCCACACAATAGGATAAGTTTCTCACACAAAATTTATTATTTGTTTTCTCGGTAATGATGTATTCTTTTTGCAATAATAAATGTAATGATGTATTCATTTTCCAATAATAAAATAAAAAAATATCACCACATAATGAGATAAGTTACACGCAATAGGATATAAGCTATGCACAATGAACTAAGTTCTACACAATAGGTTATAAGCTCAACACAATGCGCTAAGCTCTACACATTAGGCTAAGTTTCTCGTACAAACGTTATTAGTTGTTTTCTCGATAATGATGTATAAATTTTTGAATAATAAAGGTAATAATGTATTTTTTATAATAATAAAATAAAATAACTGCCTCCTCATAAGGAGTTAATTTCTGTGCAATAGGCAGAGTTTGTCGTTTCCGCACAACAAGCTAAGTTTCTTGTACAAAAGTTATTATTTGTTTTCTCAGTAATGATGTATTCATTTTCCAATAATAAAATAAAATAAATCAAAGATTTCATTGTATGCAGTTTGGCATCCCACAAAATCTATAAATAATAAAACAGTCATCAAAACCCATTACAGTTAGAAGACCCCTTTGCACTACCCTCATTCCACACAACTTTTTCACATGCATTTGTTCTCTTCATAACCTCTGGACACGCATAACCATCTTCACACAACTACTTCCATAGTGAAGACTGGTATTAATTAAATATTATACATTGTGAAATATGTTCGTGAATAAGAATTAAAAAAGACATTTGTATATCTATTATCTTAGTAAACTTTGCACAAAACTTTCCTTCGCATAACTTCGTTTGCAAGACTACTTCTACACACAATAACGTTTTTAATGGACCGTTGCAAACGTGTATAGGAAACCTATGAACATCTACTTTCGCATAGTGACTTTGCACTCAATAACGTCATTAATGGATACCTTATGAACATCTAGCTTTGAACAACCACCTTCAGACATCTACTTTGGTATTTCCAAAAAATGTTGCTAAGTAATAATTAAAAAATACAAAGCCTTCCGCACATTCAGTTTAGCACACAACACTAACACTTTTTAGCATGTCTGTTTATGCAAAATACCTTGAATCTCTCACACATACTCCATCCTTCACACAGTAAACACTCCACACAATGACCACAATACTCACTGTGCAAAGTACCTCTGGTCTCTCGTATATACTTTGTACTATGCACAAGAACACATAATAGTATTAATTCGACATTTGTTCAGGCCTACCCCCCACCCCGAGACCTATGCAAAAAACCTATAACTACATGGATTATTGCATCATTGGATAAATAATTAACATAATAGTGCCCTGCAACTGCATCAACAACTAGCTTCACACAACCACCTTCGTACAACTATTCACATAGTCAGAAAAAGAGTTCCTAAATAATAATTTAAAAATATAAATCCTTCTGCATGTTCATTACAAAATTAATCATTCAAGGAAGAGGAATACCATTTTTTGTTACAATAAATTCATTTACTTTAAAGTTTTGTTTTGACAATTACGATTATATTTAGAAATTTTGTCTAAATGTAATATGTTTTATAAGTTATATCAATTTAGAAGCTCATTTCATCTTTCTATGACAACACTTTATTTAGATATTTATTTTGTAAACAAAAAAAGTCATTGTAAAATAATGTTACCAAATATTGCAACATAATGAACTTATATTGTCTGAGTAGTTTTTTATGCTACATAATACTAATTCTATTAATAAAAACAATAAAATACAATGATGCTCTGGCCCCTACTGTGTTTGAACAAAGTTATATCATGTTTGGACATTTAGAACTGAAATAGGACTGCCCTCCGAGGGGAAACCAGTCCGAGTAAACCGGTGATAAGTGTTGCCCATGCAAGGATTACAACACAAAAACCAAAAGAGACATTTGTGGGATATTCAAAAATAGACAACATACTTTGAAAAACATTAAAAAATCCCCTGAGAGTAGGAGCGAGGAATTGAAACCTCGGTGCATGGAGATCTGGCTGGATGGAACCACTAGGTGACGTTTGGTGGAGGAGGCTCTTCCACGATGAGACATATGTACTCATCCCAATCATCCTCCACCGCTTGCATGTCATGAGAGATGCCCCTAATTGCTTTCATGCCACCAGGAATGCCCTAACTGTCTGTATGCCATCATGGATGTCCTTAACATTCCGAGTGTTGTCATGGGCATCTTTACATTTAGGAGAACTAGAGCTATTATCTGAGCGCTTATGTTCGTTGGTGGCCTTCTTCTCTTGGGCCGTCTTCTGTTTGCTGATATCCACCTTCTCCTGAATTATGTCCTGAGTTTGTGCCTCCTGCAGGTGGATCTCTTCGTTGAATGTCACTGTGACAATGGTGATGATGTCAGTGTAGTTCATGGTGGTGCGGAAGCGGAGTTGGGTCACGTGATGTGACTGATGAGGGGACTTAGGGGTTGGTCATTTGGGTTGCAGCATTTACTCTCCAAGTGCCAAAGGATTGGGTTCAACCTCTTCCACTGCGGGTGGCGGGATATCTGCCAGAGGATTGGCCTATGGACGGAGTGGAGGAAGGGCTGGACGATGGTGTCATCAGCTCAGGAGGTGGTGGCAAGGGAGGGCGACTGTTTCTACCTCAGCTGCTGCCACACCTGCTGTGTATCTAGTGGCAAAGACGCAATAAGGTCTTGTGGTCAGGTTGAAGCTGACAGGTGAGGGCCAAGATGAAAAAACTGCTTGCAGTGAGCATAAAGTCTGTATGGGAGTTTAGAGAGCTATTTAGGTGAGAGTCAGTGACATTCTGGGAAGAGTTCAAAGCATAGTGAACATTTTGAGAAATATGGATGCCATCACCCAAATCAATGCAGCTCAGGAGCTAGTAGCACCTCCCTATTGTCATGTGAGAGCCTATCTCCATAGCATCAGGCAGGCAGGAGAAATTCAGAGGGGAAGAGGTGAAGGTATGCAAGCTTGCCAAATCCATGGCCTTAACCTTGCAGAGAGTGTGTCGACCTGTGCACCAGAGTAATGGCGCATGTAGATTGACAGTGGCTCACCATAAATTACCGTATTTTGAAATGTGGGTGGCCATTTGGCTTAGTCACCTGCCATCCCTCTTTCTAATCCTCATTAATTTCCTCTTAAACATCCAGATCCGGAGATATTGTCTAAGTAGTTATATAACTTGCAAATTTAATAAATCAAGTAAAAAATGTAAAAAAATGACAATGAGAACCCCCCCTTCGCCCTTCCAAAATAAATAAATGAAAGACATAACATAGTACAAAATCTATACCCATAATGAAAAAAATAGTCCATTGGATTACATTTATGTACAATGTCATAGTAGCATTTGCAATATAGAAAAAAATTGTCTTCTTTCTCTAATGAGTAGATTTCTAATCTTGTTTTCATGAGTATTGTATATTGATTGATAATGCAAAATCAGACAACGAATGTCGAGTATAACAAGAGAGTTATTAGAGTGCCTACAAATTCAACGAATGAACACCGTGTCTTTGTTGAATTGCTTAACAATATAAATAAAGAAATATGTCAATGTATATGTATAACTACGTTTTGATGGTCCATCATAAATTACTTAAGATTTCAATATAATATTTTTTGTTTAAACATTATTAGTCATAGTTAAGGTAATACTCTTTTTAGTATGATGCCTCTTAGAGTGCGTTGTTTTTCATTCATGTTACTTGCATTTATGATGCAATTTAGCTAGAAAAAATAAGGAAACCAAGTTTCATGTAAGCAAATGGCAAGTAAGATTATTGCGTAGAAGGAATTTAAGTGTGCATAAGTTTAGTTCATTGTTTAGACTTGTTTATGTTCAAACTCTATCCACACAAATAATTACTTCAAAATTGACAATTCTACAAATAACTATTACTTATCTCTTAAGATTTCATTGTATGCACTTTCGAATCACTTCCACACAACTATGTCTACACAACTACATCCATACAAATTAATTGCTAACTTCACATGAATATGGTATTTAAACAAAGCAATGGTATTTTGTGCAAAATTGCATTTCAAGTTTCATGTAAGTAAATAGAAACTAGCAAAAATCAGTGTGTGGAAGCAAGTTCAATATGGGGAAGTTTAGCTGGTTGTGTGGACCTCTTCACATTATATCTCTTTTGGCACAATAATATATTTGGAATTGATGCTTTTAAAATTTTTTTTACTTATTGCAACTACACGAAAAGATCCCAATCTTTTATTGTATATGCTTTGGAACCACATCCACACAACACAACTAGCAATAATTTAAAAACATAATTGATTTTTTTTACTATTTTAACACCCCTTGCACAAAGCCTTCCATTCATCCATCTAGTCATCGGACAAGCGTATTAATGCATGCACATTTGATTACATTGTTTCAAATGAAAAATAAAGAAACAATATAAATCCCAAATAAGTTCGTAATAAATAATAATTAGAAAGAATTTTGGTTTACTCTGTTAACTATAATAATGATACATTGAACTATGAGATCTGTTTTTCTGAAGGATTGTGAAAATATTTCATATTTTCATTTTGAGTAATTTACTTATAGACATATATATTTTGTTTTCTTAAAGCATATAAGTTTTTAAATAAGACCTAGTGAACATAGAAACTTGTTTTAATATTGGAATATTTTGTAGTACGAAATCCATATTAAAGCTTACATTATAAGCCATAAAAGTTATAGTAGTCAAATTTAAATGAGTATTTGTTAAACATTACTAAATATGGAATTAGTTGTGTTGAAGTGGTTGTGTTTATGCAGAGGCTTTGAAAGGAAGAATCCAAATGCAGAATTAAGTATTTATATAACTCATGTTATATATAGAAACTTGTTTCATTTTGACCTTTACACAAGCAACTTAAACACAACCACATAAGCATCGAAACATCAAACTAGAAACATCATTTTTGTACACTTTGAGCATAACACAAATGCATATATGTGAAATGACAACAATGGACATATGTAAAGAGAAACGTAGCAATACGTACTTGCCTAGTAAGCTATCAATAAATAAAGTGTGTACTTAGGATAGGTTATGAAATGCATCCCCGAATAAGAATTAAAAAAGAGATTTGTATATTTATTATCTTCGTAAACTTTGCACAAAACTTTCACATAAAATCTGCATATGCACAATAACCTCCACATAACTTCATTCGCATAACTAACTCTACATTCAATAACACCATTAATTGACATTCAGAAATCCAGACATGAAATGTCCCAGCAGATAGCTTCGAAACTGATATTATTAATGATTATACATTGTGAGATACATCCCAAAATAAAAATTATAAAAACAAGATTTGTATACTTATTGTCTTAGTAAAGACAAAACTTTAACATAACATTCGCACACACACAACATTATTTAATAATAAATTTTACTAATTGTAAAAAAATAATAAATAATATGAATTTTATAGCTGAAGTTTTGTTGATAATTATAATAAGTGAGAGAGGCGTATATTGCATATGTAAAAGAGGCAGAATTGTAAAATTGCGTTATGTAGAATCAAAAGAAAGGAGGAGAAGAAGAAACACAAAAATAAAATGCTTTCATTGTGTGGAGTGTGGTTTCTCCAATTATATTAGATGGTATAATGACATTAATGATTTGGTATCCTTTTGGTGAAATGGAAAAATCACTTGAAATCATGAATGTAAATGCTATTACCTCTACACTGACATTGATATAGTATTGGATGCAATTGTTGACAACTCGTAAGATAGCTGTCAGTATTAGAAAAGATTTAGATTTAATTTGTTATGTACATTGAGTAATTGATTTCTAAATTTTGAGGTTTTTTTACTAACTAGTAGTGTTATTTATCAACAATGTGTGTTTTTTTTTCATTGCTATTTATTTAGTAAAACAAATTTCACATGGAAAATAGTAACATGTACCAAAAACGAGAAAAGGCATAGAATTTAGCATTATCATAAATTACTTTGGTAGCAAAAAAATCCTGCAATTTGGAAACTGTAATATGATTTTCAAAATAAATAAAAATTGTACCTAGTTTTTAAAAAAATCACGTCGAAATTTCTACTATTTTCTGGCCAAAATTGTGATAGGTTTATACTATGCAAATTATTTCTTCTATTTGTCGTAAATTTCTATTTATGATGAGTAGGAAAAAAAAAATTAAAAATTAAAAAAATTCAAGCTTTCATTGTGCAATTGTCTGTAGCCTATATTAAATATTTTATTGCTAATAGTATTAGAACACAAAACAAAGTTTCAAAATATGTGTTCAAATATAAATAAAAAAGGTTAACAGAAAATTGATACAACAAAATAGTTCTTGTAGCTCAATTTGTGTACAACGAAATATATAACACAAAGAGTTATTTTTCTATAGTAAGAAAATGATGTGTTAGAAACATAATTAATTAATTATTCTACCGAATGAAATCTGTGCAATTCTGAAAATAGTGTACCAGAATTGTATTATTAGGATATATGTGTGTAAGATGCATCCATTTCCAACACTATTGCTACCATTATTAGAAAAAAAAATTATACGGTATGCCTTTGTGTAGAGCTTTCACTTTGCATAAGAAACCCAATTTGCACAATGAAAATTTTAGTTTTAACCTCTGCAGAATGAGAACTTCATACAAGAAACTTAATAACAAAAAATTAGCAAACACAATTCAACAAGATGAGAACTACAATATTGAAAG